>CM036254.1:4236382-4316382 GCA_020698575.1 Bostrychus sinensis
CAGCTTTTGTTGTCATTTGTTTCGTTTCTCTGTAATCCCTTCATTGAGAAACTTTGGCGACACGAAGACGAGGAAACTCTGAGCTCAGCTGTTTGACAGGAAATCACTGAATCTGACTCAAGAATACCTTCACACACAACAGGACAGCTCGGGCCAACTGAGAATACAGTTCAGTCAAAAAATAGGTCAAATATCAAGAGAAAAAAAACATCTAAAAAGTAAAAAAACAAAAAACATTTTTAGCCATATCGTCTAGGTTTGATTTAGGTTCAAGGTCGATCTAGTTTCAGCCTAAACAAACAAAAAAAAAAATATATATATATATATATAAGTCAAAAAAAAAAAAAAACCAGAACTGTAAGCAACAAAAAAATATATATAAAATAAGTAAACAATAAGTAAAGTAAAAATTGTGTAAAAAAATAAATAAAAATTGGAACAATAATTAAGGAAATAATATAAAAAATATAAGTAAAGAAAAAATAAGAAAAGATCAAAATAAGAAAAATATAAATAAAAAAGCACTATAAGAAAAAAAATTTAGAAATTAAAATTAGAACTATAAGTAACAAAAAAAAATGAACTGTAAATGTAACCCTAAAACTGTAATAAAAAAATCTCCTCAATGGAAAAAAGTTTTCAGAATATAAATTGCATTTTATTTCACATTTTTTTCCAAGTCACGTTAAGTTTGCAATTCTTTTTTTATTGTATTCTTTTGTTCTCAGTCTGTTTACAATGGCATTTTATTTTATTTTATTTTTTTTGTCAATGTTTTTTTCACTTTTTAGCTGAACCCAGACTGATGGCATAAAATGCATTTTATGAGCTTTTACTACAGTCTCTGGGAGTGAACCTGCTCTAACCTCAGAGACCTTTATCTGAACAACAAGTCTCTTACTAAAGACCAAACACTTTTAAAAGACCAGTAGTAGAAGATTAAACCAGACTTGGACTTGGACTCAGACCTTGTAGTTCACACAGAGTCTACTACAGAGTTTCTCTCTGAAGGTGTGGTGCAGCCCAGTGCCACGTTTTCAACTCTGTAATTATCACTAAAGCTAAAGATAAACAGTTCACACAGAGGACTCGTTCAGACCTGGACTTAAAACAAGATCTACTCTTATCTTTAAACATTTAATTCACAAAAAAAGTATCAGTTTCAACCACTTATTTGGGTTGGTAATAGCTCTAAAATGTACAAGATCAGTGCAAGTAAACAAAAATTAAAAGGTCACTGTGGCAGCCGCTATGAAAAACCTAGCAAAACATAACATTGCTTTGAATTTCTAGGTTTGACAGGGGTAGATATAGCTTAGTTTAATTGTTTACAACCACATCTTCTGTTGTTGGGAGAGATTAAAGCTGAAGAAGTTTAATAAATGAGCGAAAAACCACAGAGCTGCTCCACCTCTGTCCCACTCTGTAATCTACTGCTGCCCCCCGCCCAAATATAGACCCTTTATTCTTCTCTACCAGGACCTAACACAGTCCATGGGGGTCAGAAAAAAGTAGAAAACATGCTTTATATTCCTCAGTAATGTTTATTAAAGGGGCTATATTCTGCAAAATCAACTTTTCTGAGCTTTCCCCCATGTTATAATGTTTCCCTCGTCAAAAACAGACCTTAAGTTGTGTTTTGTTTCATTCACACCTGCTTGAGTAATCATGTATTCTCTGGCGCCGAGTTTCTGCGGCCTCAGAACGCTTGGTTCCACTCCAGGAAGCACTGACCAATCAACAAACCCTCTACGTCCAGTCTGCTTTCATTTATTCATTATATTATGCGTCACTTCCTTGTCGCCAGAACGTTATCGCCCCCTTTTGGGTGAAAATAAACTCGCCACAAACAGGAGAGGTTGGTGATGTCAGATTTGAGATTTTCATACATAAAATAAATGAATAAAAGCTTAGTATAGAGCGTTTAAATCACAAAATGCAATCCTTTAGAGCAGAATACTGTGGCCTCAATGCTGCTTATAATTCCTGTATTGCTCAGCTTTTCCATGGCTAAGATGGAGTATTTCTATGTGTACCTTGAAGAAGCTGCCTTTCCTCTCCTGTTTGAAGGAACGGCTCACTGCCGAAGTCGACATGACGATGAGATTCACCTCTGTCTGCGTCTAAAAGCACAAAAACAAAACATTACAGACTCTAAGTTATACGTTTTAAAAGTAACATGAAAGATAAATCCATGCCATTTCTCTACAGTGACAGAAACAATAGCGGTCAGACTTTTTAGAGCAGTCTTTGTGGTTGTTATTATTATTATTTGGAACATATGTTGTCGAACACAGAGACAGATGTTTGACCCAGATGTTTCGGCAGCTGATCGAGTCCAGCTGCGAGCGACAACACTTCCCGTCACCCAAAATACACAAACACAGAGTTTACACGAGGAACAGGGAAACATCTGTACACAAGGGAGCTTTTTATAGCAGGATGTTACCACACTTATGTATTTTTATAGAAGGAAGATGACGCCAGTCCACTTTTATCCCATAAACACACTTTTTATAGTTCCTTATCATTCAGTATATTTACCGGCAAGTAGATAAATATCTATTTAAATCTCTGTTTGATGGTAGAAATGTACATTTGTCTGATTAGGAGTAACCCGTCTGGATAATAAAATACAATTAAACGTCTTCTGAATCCTCTGCCTCCATCTAACCTTATAGATACAGTCAACAAAACGTCACTTCCCATTCCAATTTAACAAACTACGGCTTCTGTTCAACAAATACACAAACAAATGCTGGATTTAAGTTAGGGCTGCACTATATATCGGCAAAATTATCGTTATCGCAATATCAGCAAACGCAATATCCTGTATCGCAAGAATCTAAATATATCGCAATAACGCTGTGGTCTTCCATCTGACAGAGATTTACACTGAAGAATCATTTTCCACCAGAGCCTTAAAAGAACATGTGTTGTGACTAAAGTAAAAATGTTTAAAAAGTCCAGTTTTAGTGGTAATTTAATTAATTTAGTCACAGCTTAGCCTTGTTTTATTCCTGGTTTAGTCTGTGTTTTGTGGCTGTTTTGACTTGTAAATACAGGAACTTACATTTTTGTGAAATGTGGTGAATTTAACTTACTATGTTTGAAAAGTAGGCTCTATTTTCAAAAATCGCAGTAATATCGTTATCGCAATTTTCAACATAGTTATCGAATATCGCATGTTTTCTCCATATCATGCAGCCCTAATTTAAGTTTTATCTTTTACCTAAAAAGACAGGTGTGTGCATTAATCATAATCGCTGGCTGACAAAAACATGCTAATCTATTCAATATTAAGCTGCATTGAAACAGTAACTAGTATAAAAAATATAATGAGTTTATTCATCCTATATTGCAAACTAAAATTTGGCAGTGTAAATTTGTTGAGGCTTGATTGAATCATGGGTCGACCGTAACAACTTATGAGCTCAGAACTCAGAACTCTTTTAACATACGGACAACAATCCAACAAATCCAAATTTTTAGCGTTGTTTTTCACATCATTACAACGTTAATGATTACGTGTTGGACAAAACTTGTTTAAAGATTGCTTAATGTGCAAATAATCCAGCAGAAAAAGTCTGAAAAGAATGAAAAAGTAGGTTTTCCAAGCGGGTGAAATGGTTTGTTTTTCTCCACGCTAACTAACTTCATCTCCTCTTTCACTACATCCATAAATCCTTTTTTTTTATCTTCCATCTAGGTCTTTTTACTATCATGGTCCTATTTAGATGGTCTGTGTCAGCCTTGTACCCGGTCTAAGGCCCATAGTTGCAGGGATAGGCTCCAGCCCCTGTGACCTCTAACAAGAAAAAGAGCAAGAACATTATGAATATTTCCACTGATATCCACAGAGATTTGTACAGAGGCAGTGTGATATTATCAACACTAGATACTGCTTTGATAGGGAACTTCATCATAATCTCCTTACTGCATTAAAAACACTGATACTGACAGAATGACGGAAGCACATACTGTCGACTGTTGTGAGTGGGCTGATGTTGTTTGGGTTTGGCTCAGGCCTAAGACAGAGACTGAAGTGATTCATGGTGCGGTCGTAAACAGGAAGTTCCCTCAGGGCCTTGACTTAAAGAAAAATAAAGACCAGACCAAGAGCTGACGCAATCATCAATCCAGACTATACATGTTTACTATAATTAACAGCACTTTCTAGAGTTGGACTGTCTTGTGGACTGTGGATATTTAATTAAGACCACAAATGAGTGGTTTGAGATTCTCCTTTTGCAACCAAAGCTCGGTCTCACAGCTCTACATGGACTCGTGAAACCAGGAAGTGCTCCTGCGCGTTTCTAAAGCCCATACACTGTCACCGAACTCATTTCAGCCTTAAACCACCGTCACTATGAAGCAGTCAGCTCATTTATCTATCTGTTAGCTTCATGTTGCTAATAGCTGTGCTAATTAGCCATTTTATGCACTGTCCGTTGCCAGCAGGGGGCATCAGACACCTAATCCAAGCATTCTCTGCAAAGACAGAAGACATTTTTTTTTATACATATACAGTATTTTAAGTAGGGCTGCACAATATATCGCAAAATTATCGTTATCGCAATATCAGCATCACACGAATCTAAATTTATTGCAATAACGCTGTGGTCTTCCATCTGACAGAGATTTACACTGAAGAATAATTTTCCACCAGAGCCTTAAAAGAACATGTGTTGTGACTAAATAAAAATGTTTAAAAAGTCCAGTTTTAGTGGTAATTTAATTAATTTAGTCACAGCTTAGCCTTGTTTTATTCCTGGTTTAGTCTGTGTTAAGTTTTGATTTTGTCACTGTTTTGACTTGTAAATACAGGAACTTACATTTTTGTGAAATGTAGTGAATTTAACTTACTATGTTTGAAAAGTAGGCTCTATTTTGAAATATCGCAATAATATCGGTATCACAATTTTCAACATAGTTATCGAATATCGCCTGTTTTCTCCATATCATGCAGCCCTAATTTAAGTTTTATCTTTTACCTAATAAAGACAGGTGTGTGCATTAATCATAATTGCTGGCTAACAAAAACATGCTAATCTATTCAATCAATATCTATTTCAAAAAACCTGAAATACTAATGCAAAGGTGTCCAACACTATTTCATAAAACCTGAAAAAAGCATAACATGGGACCTTTAATGGGAAGTTTATATCTATGCAAAACATCAAAATCTGTCCAGAGCATTTCAAATTTAGTAATCACGACTTTAAAAATAGTTAGGTTACCTTTTTAAAACCCATTTCCTTCCAGTTATCACCATTTAAATCAGTGACATCTCCAAAATGCAGGTGTTTCATTCCAAAGCAGTAAAAGTCGCAGTATGTCATCCAACCAGAAGACATTCCTTACTTAAGTTTGTTATTAAATACAGCAGAGACATGTCACATGTCTCAAACTCGTCACTCATCTGAAAATGAGGAAATGGGACAATTCCTGACAGTACACAGCACAGAACTGCTACCAACACATCAACGCTTCGGCTTGTTCCTTATTTCAACTAAATACTTCAGGTTACTTGTTCTACCACACTCTTACCTCTTGGTTCATTACTGTCCTTTCCTGAAAATAATAAAAATCCAAAGTTCTAAACATTAAAGTTGTAGTTATCTTGCTAACGTAGAGACTAATAAACCAACGCAGTCGCTTCAAACTAGTTCAAACTTGTTTTTTTCTTCTCTTTCCTCCTTTTTGTTGTTTGTTTTGCAATTATTATTATTTTTTATGTTATTAAGTATTATTATTATTATTATTATTATTATTATTATTATTATTATCATCATTATTATTATTGGCGTCATTATTTCTAACTCTTCATGGAATTTATTTACCCACATAGAAGATAAGGAAATTATTATTATTATTATTATTATTTATTTATTTATTTATTTATTTTTATTATATTTTATTTATTTTTATTATTAATAATAATAATAATAATAATAATAATAATAATAATAATATTATTATTATTATTATTATTATTATTATTATTGTTATTATTATTATTATTATTATATTATTTTACATCAATACATATTCATATCCGCATATATATTCATATTCATATAATTATATACATCTGTTATATGTTGTTTGTCATAAAATTGTTTTGTTTGTCTCATGTCTTATGTATTACATGTAGGTATGTCTGCATCTGTAAATAAAAACTAGTGTTGTAGCGCTCAAAACCAGCTTTAGACTATTTTTTTATGATCTTGGTCTCGTCTTGGTCTCAGCTGCAGTTTTACTCGGTCTTGGTCTTGAATCCAGTTTTACTCAATCTTGTCTCAGTCTCGGATGTGACAGTCTCTGAAATTTGATTTACCAAACATTATAAGAAAATGCTGTTCTTCATAATTTGAATGATTAGTTTGCAGAGTCTGCTGCATTAGATTATTAAAACATATATTTTTAGTGTTAGCTCACAGGATTTGTCTCGATTTGGTCTCAGTCCTTAAAAGTCTCGGTCTCGTCTTGGTCTTGACTACAACACTAGTTCAAACCTTAAGCGTTTTCTACTGAAGCTTATTTTAGAGACACATTTGTAAAACTAAAGAAAATGCAAGCCAAGTTATTGTGAAGTACATGATTTCTAGAACCTCCCAAAAAAAAACATTTAGGTGCAAGCAAGTACTAACACCCACATTTACTCCATAGGACAGATTGAAAGCTTGTATTTTCAAACACTGCAGGCCTTTAATGGAGGCTAATCCTGGGAAAAAAACAAAGAAAGAGGACAGTGGTGAGTCAGCAGGAAGTGGAGCCATCGCCTGAAGGAAAATCCATTTGTACTCAAAACACCAGAGGTTTAACCTGAGAGGATCTGCTAAATCCATACACGATTCTAGAAAAACACGAAATAACTATGTTAAGTCTTGAAACTCCTATATGAGGTTTAAAAGCTTTACTGACAGTACAGACATAGGAAATATGGCAGCATGATATGGAGAAAACATGCGATATTCAATAACTATGTTGAAAACTGCAATAACAATATTATTGCGATATTTGAAACCAGAGCCTACTTTTCGAACATAGTAAGTTAAATTCACTACATTTCACAAAAATGTAAGTTCCTGTATTTACAAGTCAAAACAGCCACAAAATCAAAACTTAACACAAACTAAACCAGGAATAAAACAAGGCTAAGCTATGACTAAATTAATTAAATTACCACTAAAACTGGACTTTTTAAACATTTTTATTTAGTCACAACACATGTTCTTTTAAGGCTCTGGTGGAAAATGATTCTTCAGTGTAAATCTCTGTCAGATGGAAGACCACAGCGTTATTGCGATATATTTAGATTCTAGCAATCAGATAGGCTATATCAGCCGATATAGCCTATTAGAAAATTATTGGGTATCGGCTGAAATCTGGCCGAAATCCGCCGATATATTTAGTACTATTTTTACCGTGTGCTGGAACACTGGAATAAAACCTGTTTACTTGCAAATGATGGCCATCTACTATTTGTCAATCAGTGTTTCCAAGCAGTTGGGCTTTTACTCTGCAGCTCATAGGAAACAGCCCAAATCACCTTCCCATGTCCCGAAAAGCTCAAAAATGCAATAAAAATATTTTGCTAATTTTTCTGCCATAAAACCTCAGAACAAAAATTCAAAATGCATTTTGTAGTTCTCCACATGCTCTACCTGCAGAGCAAGTTTAAATGAAATTTAAGTTAAATTTAGTTAAAGCTAAATAAAATAAATAAATATAATACATAATAATACCCCCTACACCAATGCCCACTACAACCTACATAACAGTCAGCATAAAGAACAATAAGCAGCTTTCTACAACATTTTAAAAAGATGTTTATTATATATATAAAGTGGCCTGGGGTGTACACGCCATATTCATGTAAACAAGAGCAGAAAGAAAAATGCTTCAAAATACTTTTTCCTAATGTATAACTGTATCGGCCGATGTATCGGATATCGGTATTTTTTGTTGCCTAATATCGGTATCGGCCTCAAAAAATCCATATCGGTCGGGCTCTACTAGCAATATGGATATTGCGTTTGCGTTTTTGTGATATATTGTGCAGCCCTAATAGGAAGAGGTACAAGACTAACCCTAACCCTCAAAACTGGGACTAAATCCAAACTCACTGACGTCAACAACAAGGCAACACCAGGACTAAGCTTTCTCTAAACCAGGATTAAACCAGGGCTAAACTAGGAGTAACAACACTGAAACACGTTTAGTCTCTTGCAATATGGATATTTTGTTTCCTGATATCTTAATTAAACATTAGCAACATACAGTCCCAATCTAAACTACTGTATCTAGAAATGACCTTTCAACGATTACATAAAAATGTGGTGTGTTAAAGTTAAAGTTAATTTCTTTCATAAAATTAGGAAAATCTGCTCTGCATATTTGCTCCAAAAAAAAAAAAAAAATCAACAGTGCTTATGGGCCATTGGCTAATCTGGATTTCAAAAATTGGCATTGGACATAGAAAAATATTGGTCAACCTTCATTTTTCAACACAATTTTCCACATCCAGCTTCTCCATAAAAACAAATCTACCCACTGATATTTAGTATTTTTAATAAAAGCAAACGTTAGGAGCATCACTAACACAAGAGGATGTCCCAACACCTTTTTTTTTCTTTTTTTACATAAAAACGCAAGAAAGACCACTGATAACTAACAATTGGTAAATAGTTTTAATGTCAGAATGGCTAACATCTTTCTGAAAAAATTCAAAAAATTTAAACTAGGATGTATGACGTTAATTCTTTCTAAGCCTCCAGACTTACAGTACATACCTCCACAGTGATCTGTAAAAGATTACAGAAGCTGTGAGATAAAACCAGGATGTGTCGTGTAAAATGCATAATTCAAATATGTTTACAGTAAACTTTAAAAGACTTTATTCCTCATTCAGGAGAATCCGAGTCACAATCACATGCCTCTCCGTCCAGGAAGCAGTCTGGAGCTAATCTGGTTTTAGAGCGGAGCTGGTTCTGGGGACTTCAGGAGATTTAAATACTTCACTGTTACACTATGTACACTCTGGGATCTGAACAAGTTACTACTGAAGTCTTAAGTCTTAAAATCAGTGACTCACAGGTTAAGTCCCTTTAAGCTCTTAACTTTCAGATTACATCCAAAAGTCCCATTTATTTCAACCGAGCGAGAGCGCAACAAAGTGAATCACTGTAGAGCTAGCAGACGCCTGGAGACGAAACGGTCACATTTATACCAGAGCAGCATGATATGGGTATAACATGCGATATTCGATAATTCTGTTGAATATTGCGATAATATTATTGCACCTAGTTTAGTTCTGGTAAATTCACTTAAAACAAAATTGTAAAGCCCTGTATTCACAAGTCAAAACAGCGTCAAAATCTCAACTTAACACAGGCTAAATCAGGACTAAAACAAGGCTAAATTGTGACTAAATTAACGAAATTACCACTAAAACTGGACTTTTTAAACATTTTTATTTAGTCACATCACATTTTCTTTTAGGGCTCTGGTAGGAAAATGATTCTGACAGCATAAATCTCTGTCAGATGGAAGACCACAGCGTTACTGCGATATATTTAGATTCTTGCGATACGGATATTGCGTTTGCTGATATTGCGCTAACCATAATTTTGTGATATATTGTGCAGCCCTAATTTATACAGCACTTTTCTACCTCCCTAGGGCATTCAAAGCGTTTCACATCAAGGAACCATTCACCCATTCACACTCACGATACACCAGTGTACGCAGTAGGGATGTGCGATATATCTTGTGAACAATAATATCCAAATTGTTGTCTTAACAATCTGCAAAATCCCATTGTCGAGCATTCACGTAAAAGCGTCATTTAGCCTCACGTTTTGAGCAGAACTTTAAGTCAAGCCCTGGAGAGGCTCACATCTACCTCAGATGAGCTGTCAACATTCCCAGCTGTATTTCCTTCCAGAGCACACAGGACAGACCTGTAGATCCTCCCGAGAGTGTTATTTACTGAAAACACTTGAGCTAACCGGCTGCTACGTGTCAAAGTGAAGCCTAAAAACTGGCTGTGCGTCACTGTGTTGTAGAAGACAGACTTCACAGGGCTACTAGAGCTACATGCAAGGGTGGGACGATAAACAATTATATCACAAATTGCAATAAAACCAATAAAGATTAATTGATTGTGGCAATTTTTTATCATCGTGATAATCGCCATTATTTTCATATGAAAGAGCTGTGCCCTCTGCTGTTCGCTCTGTGCACATGCAAAACATTCTCCAAGAAGGCTCAAAGCTTGTCTTCAGTTTAATTTCTCCAGAGCAGGTTAAAATACTTGATCTACAGCAGAGCAGACAGATGGACTGAGGCTACAGTGGACTGTGAGGCGTTCAAGGTGTCTGAGGATATAACAGTAGCGCTAAATGTTTGTAGCGCTACATGCTAAGAATGCGGCTAATTTTCAAGATAATCACAAGTTTACCATTAAATATAAACAATGAAACTTCACAAAATTAGAAAATGCGTCTCACACAGCCCCATAAATGTATCTAAGCTACGGCTGCCATCACTTTTAAACTTTTACAACACGATAAACTAAAATATATATTTCTGTGATCTGTATGTGTTGTTCTGACAGTAGTACTGCTGAGTGCTGTCTGAACGCTACTCCTGCCTTCATTGAAGTACGCTGTACACGCTGCAGCAGTTTAACAAGTCACCGCATTATCCAGGTCTCTACAGTTGTTGTTTACGTGTGTATTCAACTATTTTGGCCACAAGGGGGAGCTGTATGTTTTGTATAACTTATCCTAAAATCATAACCTTTAGTCTGTTGTGTCACTGTAAAGTAATTCCAGCGTGTTTTAGCTACATTTTCAAACTACAAGAATAATTTCATAATTATCATGATAATATTGCTAACCACAATAGGCCCTTTTCACGATGACGTCAGACAACTTCCGTTTTGAGACGATGGAATGTATCTTCATTTCCAGTGCTGCTGCTCGCCAGTAATGGAATTTACTCGGAGTCTTAAAAATTGGCCAAATATAAGGCTACATGATGTACAGAAACTCGAAAAGGGATATACATTTTTCATTGAGGGTTACTTATTTGATTATGAAGGTAAGTGTTTTGTCTTGTAGCTAAAGCTAGTAGTTGTTAATGCTGTAGCGTTAGCAATAGGTCTAACGGGGTGTGCGATAAAACAATATTAGATTATGTTACGATCTAAATGAATGACAGTCTGCTTGTCTGAAAGGCTCACTGCATAGTACTGCAATGAACTTCTAATTAGACCTGAAAAGTCTATTATTTTGTCACAGACTGATCACTACAGCAGAGTCAGTGTTCGAGCACAGAGCTTTACTAAATGAAAATATACTGTAGTACTATCCAGTGGTATTTCCTGATAAGCAGATTGTCAAATATTCAGATAAACTCAGATCATGACATGATCTAACACTGTTTTATAGCGCAGCTCTATCACTTAGCCATGTTGCTAACGCTATCTAGCTACATAACAAAGCACTCACTTCATAATCCAAGTATCCTTGGTTGAAGAATTAATATCCTTTCGCAAGTTTTGAACATTTTGTGGGTAAATATTCATTTGAAAATCGCTGTATATTGTGTAAACTTGTAAACGGCAATTTTAAAAAAGTCTGGGTGAATTTCTTATGGGAGAAGCGCGGCACCGGAACTGAAGATACATCCCATCGTCTCAAAACAGAAGTTGTCTGACGTCACGTGGAAAGGGTCTATTATTGTGGTCAAGATAATCGTGACATAAAATTCTATAATCGTCCCATGCCTGCTACTACGCGCTCTCGTCTTTGTCCAAAACTTTGTCCTAAACCTTAAACGAGTCTCATTGTCAATCTCAGCTGATTCCTCGATCAGCTGTGCATCCAAATGAACCCATCCAGACTGTATTTATCGAATGCTTTTGACAGAATACTGCATTAGAGACTCACTGTATAAAGGAGCTAGGAGACATTTACAAACATATTTTTGGAATCATTAAGGATATCGTCCAATTATCGTATCGAGATCTTCTAAAAAATATCAACATATTCATTTTTGTCAATATCGCACACCCCTCGTACGCAGACACTGGAGGCAAGGCAGGCTAAGTGTCTTGCCCAACGACACAACAACAGTACGCAGCAGAGGGAGCAGGGTTTGAACCGCCAATCCTCTGGGTAGAGGACGAATGGTTCTACCAACTGAGCTACTGCCGCCATAGGACTGTCCCAGCAACTATGGGTCTTAGGAGGGGCACACTCTGGACAATGGCCAGTTCATCACTCTCACATTCATCCACTAGGGGACATTTAGATTCTCCTGTTGATTAGGAATGTAACGATGCACTGAAGTCACGATTCGATTCACAATTTTCTGTTCACGATTACAATTTTTTTCGATTTTTATTAGCAGACTTAGTTGCAGTATAATTATAACCACAAGATTTTTTTTACATAGCTTATTTGTGTCTCCTTGTCAAACCTAAAATGTTGTACATTTCTTATTACTGAAATGTAGATATTAAAACAATGACATGTAAAAATTACAAAAATATATAACAGAATTTGTTAGTGGCTTTTATCAACACCTTTCTACTCTCCTCCAAAAACAAATACACTTTAATAATAATAATTTATATAGATTTAGATTCTATAGATTTATATTGCGCTTTTCAAGCTTGACAAGTTTCTCAAAGCGCCTTACAATTTGGTCCATTATTCATTCACTCCTCAGTCACACTCGGTGGTGGTGAGCTACTTCTGTAGCCACAGCTGCCCTGGGGCAGACTGACAGAAGCATGGCTGCCATTCTGCACCAACGGCCCCTCCGACCACCACCAAACACAGACACATTCATACATACAGGCAAGGTGGGTGAAGTGTCTTGCCCAAGGACACAACAACAGTATGCGCTTCAGATGGGATTCGAACCCACCGGTTGCTGGGCGAATGCTTAACCCACTGCGCCACCATCGCCTTTAGTAGCAAGCAATGCATAGAGAAGCAGCCTGTACAAAATCTACACCTCAAGAAATATAAAATGGGCCTAATATAAGTCAAGTCTTGTAAACAGATAAACTTTAGCTGTTGTTAGCCACTTAGCTTTGCTTTAGCGCGCTGCTAACAACAAGCTACTTTCCGAACGATGGTAAACGGAGAAAAACAGGTATGTGCTGCCTAAATAAAAGCTTCAGATGTGTGCCCTGGGCTTGTTGTTGTTGTTCCCTTGTGAATGAGGGCTCCTCTGTCTGTATGAGACGTACCAACGAGAGAAAGAATACTCCTGGGCCGTTCAGAGTAATTGTACAGCCTTTTCACTGTTCCTGGCATGTTGGGCGAGTGTTTTTACGAGTTCTGTAATATAAAAGTTGATATAAATGCCTGTTTCTAAGTAAAATGGCCTAGCACCAAACAAGGGAGCCAGATTACACCAGTGGCCTGCACGCTGTTTTAAAGGGACTATCGCGATTCTTTCTTTTTCACACTGATTCAAAATTTCTCTCTTTTGCATCGATTTTTAGCCGATTTACGAAGAATGGTTACAATCCTAGTGTTCATGCATGTGTTTGGACAATGGGAGGAAGAGGAGAGAACCCACAGTGACACGAGGAGGATACTGCAGACTCCACTCAGAGAAAATGTTGTTGACCGGCGTTGGTATTGAACACACAGCCTCTTAAAAATTAGTCTTAATTAATACAGTCCATAATTAATTAGCAATTTCATCATCATTATAACAGCAAAGTGCATGTCTAGTGTGTCTGCTTCAGAGTGTTTGTTCTCTGAGTGTTTTCCCTGAGTAATCATTAATCAGTCAAACATAACAAGTGTGTATGCAGGAGTTTACATATGGCAGTATAATAAAGTAATTAATAAGTGGTTTAATGCAAAAAAAAAAAAAAACACTTCCAAAATGAATTGTTTTGCTGTTGTGTCTGAAGAGATGTTTTGAGGATATAACCCTCACCTGTGTGAATAACTCAGCTGGATTAGGTCGTTATGTGTTCACAGTTAATCTGTGTAGCAGCTGAAGGTTTTGTGATTTCATGGGTCTCATGGGTCTACTGTGTTCTTGTAAGAGGTGTTACGATAACAGTTACGATTTCTGATATTATCGATATTTTTCTATGTACAATCCTTATACACTACCTAGAAAATAATACAATTTGATACAAATTAATCCATATCGATATAGTTGTATCAATATAATAACTGTATCATTACAGCCCTAGGTCTTGTAATCTTTAAATGGTGTTTTTATTTTCAGTCACCTGCCCCTGGTATGGCCAAGACAAATTTCACCTCAGGGAGACAATAAAGGATTATTTTATCTCATCTTATATCAATCTGCTGCAAACAGAGAAATCCAGCCACAGGGCTCACAACCCAGTTCACCTTTTGTGCCGGTCCCAAGCTTAGATGTGTCAGGATTAGGAATGAGCTTAAAATTATATCACAATATATTTTGGTATTAATCACGATAATGATAAATGATGATATAATACAGGGCTTGACATGAAATTAAATTAATAACCTGTTAATATATGAATATTTAATTAACTCTTATGTCTTAATCTGAAATCAATGTAAATACAAAATACAATTTTCTTCAGGAAATTTAGCCGTAGTTACGCAGATTCCACTCTCAAACTGTCTGTGTCAGAGATAATAGATTCACATATTCATATGACTTGCTATTTTAGTCTTTGATTTAATAATTGTTCAGTTTTTCCTCCACTGTGAACCTGACTGACCCAGTCTCACATCATTTTAAAATAGGCAGCCCTTAGGACATTCTCTCTTTAGCTTACAACAGCCAGAAATTAACTATAAAAACATTTTAACTAGAAAATTAAATTATATGGAAACACTGTCATGGTCAAACTAAATATCAACAATATAAAACATATTTAACAACAGAGTCAAAGTAAATAAGGTGTTACTGAACTGGTCTCTCTCTGAACATCTGTAGGAACAATATAAACATTTATCTGTCAGACAAAGTTACAGATGAGAAAATGCCACGTCTTTCATTAAAGTTTGTTTTAGCTGTCTGACAGTAATTACATGTGCAGATTAAAATACAAAGAACAATAAAGCTCTTAAGTTTCCTAAACCTATAACTGACTAACCTACCCTAAACCTTATTGGACTCAAGTATAAATCTACAAAAGCAACTGAGAAGATGGCATACATTTGTTGAATTTAACTAAAGATTTATTGCTTTTATTTATAACTCATAATTGTTACCATCCTCCAAAAACAGATAAAGTGTAATTAAATTAAATACAGTAATATTGGTGAGAAAAGACACTGTGGGTCTGGAGGGAGACGGCCTGGAAAACTCCCACAGACAGTTCTGTTGCTAATTACCTTTCCTTTAGCTCGCTGCTAAAAACAAACTACTTTTAGATTCTGAACGACATATCAACAGAGCAAACAGGTCGAAACACAAAGGCGAACAAGAGCGGAGATAAACTTTAGAGATGTCTCAGGGCAGACAAACTATCACTAAAGTTATCCGACAACAAACACTTTTTAATGGGACATACAGGTGCGTCACAAAGTCTCACAAAAAATGCAACTTATCGGTATATTGCAAACAATAAAATATCGCCCATCCCTAATCAGTATTGCAGGGGCATCTGGTGTAAAAATCTGAATCACTGAACACAAGAAAGGGAGAGGATTTGCTGTGGCGAACCCAGAGAGGAAAAGCAAAAAGAAACAAGTATAATTGTTGCAGTCCTAACCAACAAACCAAGATTGTCAGCACGCCAGCTGCTGCTTTAAAAACACCTCACTCTGGACCCATTCTGTTTCCTTCCTGCGTGCAGCCGTCTCTCGCTCCCTGGCGCACTCTGTTTCCTCGCGGAGTTTAAAAACGCTCAGGTTTGGCTCCAGAACTGTGTCAGATGCATTCCTCTGCTGCTCCACACTTCTCTGGGCGTGTCCTGAAGTGGAAAAAGGCTGCAGCTCAAGTTCAAAACAGACTCTGACTGACACTGAATCATGGTTTTTGATTTGGGCCAAAACCTACAACACCTGGAGAGAAGTGCTGAGCTGCACAACATTCACCACAAATATACTCCTGTGCTAAAGGCTAAATGTAAAAAAAACAGAAGAAAAAACTACAAGCAATGGTAAAGATATAGCACCCAGGACTCAAACTCAAAGGTCTTATAGTTCAGGGGTAAATGCGCTAAAGCCGTCATATCTCAAAATGGTAAAGATTCTATTTCAACTAATCCTTTGTTTTTTTAGTCAGGAAAGTTAGCATCTTTAGCGTCCGCATCTCAAAATGGTACAAAATCCCTTACAATAGCCCTGGATCTAATCTGTTCTCCTTAGGGCTGCACAATATATCGCAATATCAGCAAACGCAACATCCGTATCGCAAGAATCTAAATATATCACAATAACACTGTGGTCTTCCATCTGACAGAGATTTACACTGAAGAATCATTTTCCACCAGAGCCTTAAAAGAACATGTGTTGTGACTAAATAAAAATGTTTAAAAAGTCCAGTTTTAGTGGTAATTTAATTAATTTAGTCACAGCTTAGCCTTGTTTTATTCCTGTGTTAAGTTTTGATTTTGTCGCTGTTTTGATTTGTAAATACAGGAACTTACATTTTTGTGAAATGTAGTGAATTTAACTTACTATGTTCGAAAAGTAGGCTCTATTTTCAAATATCGCAATAATATCGTTATCGCAATTTTCAACATAGTTACCGAATATCACATGTTTTCTCCATATGGTGCAGCCCTAGTTCTCCTTATCAAGAATAGAAAAAACATTTCCCCTGTCTACAATATGTGGGAATAATCTCTCAGTATGTGACAAATGTAAATACCGTGGACATTTTATCACTAATGAACTGTCAGCTAATGAGGACATCTACACTGTAAAAAAAAATCTGTAAATTTTACGGTAAAAAATTGGCAGCTGTGGTTGCCAGAATTCTACCGTAAAAACTACAAGAGGCCTCTATTTCATTTTACAGTATAATTTTATCACAAATGTTGTTTTTACAGTTTTTACTTGACTTTTTATTATTATTTACAGCAAAATAAAGTTATTATCTTTCAAAAAAATAGGTTAATGTATATTTTAGTTTGTGACTAAACTTTTAATCAACATTTACTGTAAAATTTAAAGTTATTATCTTTTGAAAAGGTGTTACACTGTAATAAACACAGGACTCGATTTTTTTAACAGTGCTATACTGTATACATTACAAAAAATAAAACTAAAAAATACAATTTTGCCTTATTTTTAATATTACAGTTAATTACCGTAACCAAAACAGTATTTTACTGATATATCAATTACGGTCTTTTACTGTTGAGATTTTACAGATTTTTACCATGAAATCTACAGATATTTTTTACAGTGTACCGTCAGTGTCACATGATGTATGTGCAGGCCAATACGCTTGTCCTTAGGTTTGGTGCATACGGATGAAGTGAAGAGGACTCTCTTTTAGGCCTACTGTACACTAGGGCTGTGCAATTACCCGAAATTTAATCTTGATAATGATCTGGACTCCCAACGATTACAAAATCTATGTAAATTGAGAAAAAAACGATTAATTGAATTGGACTCTGAATGACACGCATGCTCTTTACGTCCATATGTTTGTCCAAAGTCTTGCACTAGGCTCTATGAATCAATTAAAGGGGCCCTATTATTCAAAATCGACTTTTTTTGAGCTTTCTACCACGTTTTAATGTTGTTCCTGAATCAAAAACAGACCTGGAGTTGTGTTTTTGTTTCATTCACACGTTTGAGCAATCCTCTATTCATTTTACATTGACTTCCTGAAAGCACAGAAACGTCTTGTTTCACCCGTGTCTGCCTTTTCCACCTGACCACGCCTCTCCCAGACAAACCCACCGCGGACTGCAGTGTTGCAGCAGCACATGTAGCTGGACCACAAGGAGGGAGGGCTCTTAAAGGGACAGGGATCCTAATCTGAACGTTTCTTACAGTCAAATGATATAGGGTTTTTTCAATAATTTGTGCGTTTTCTGACCAACAAAACGTAAAATGATGATCTAGAGCTGTCCTAAATTAATTTAAAAGACACAATAAAAGCATAATCTGGACCTTTTAACACAAATAAATGATGAAATTACTCCTCTACAGGTTATAATTTTTGCAGTACATGAATAATTGTTTAAAATATTTGTGATTCCAATTATCCTGATTATGATTTTTTTGCCATAATTGAGCAGCCCTACAGTACACCAATTATATACTGCACACTTATGGTCGAATTAGTAAAAGAGCTAGCTTACGTAAACCTCATGTGGCGTATGATGAGTGTTTGTGTCAGCAGGGATTAAAACTGCTGTAGTATTATGGTATTTAGTGTATTATGGCTAATGTACAGTAGTTCTTTAGTCATTTTAATCCTTTTTTTTTATGTGTTTTTACTCTGGACTCTGAGTATGCCAATAAAATTTGAATGATTAGGCAGGCCACGCTTAAAATAACATGTTTATAGTCTTATTGCTTCATGTATAAGTTGAGATAGCTGCAGTAAATCTGATATTAAACTCTTTTGAAACACAAACCAGTGAGTCAGCAAGAGGTGATCTGAAACATTAAAGGCACTGTTTAAATAAGATTCATGTAGAGTGAACGCCCAGAGTGTAAGGTCCAGTGTTAAACAGGGAGATAATAATGCAGCTTCATGAGTGAGTTAATGCAGTCTGCTGTATTCAGATCACTGCTAATAACTGGGACATACAGGCTCTAATGAGATCCCTGACACATTTTCTTTTCTAGAGAGAGCAGCGTCTAACAAATGGTAATTATTATTAGTGGCCAAGAATGAAAAAGGTCTTTGTCTGTATCATGTAAAGATTAAAGTCATGTGTAATAATAATAAAAATGCCTCAATCTTATATAGTGTTTTTAACTGTTTTGTCACTTTACTGCTCTGTTTTGGTTATAAACCCTCCTCTCTCTCAGCACATGCATGTTTCAGAGACTGTGAATACTCCAGTTAGCAATTAAACAATTATTAAACTAGTTGAAGTTTTTTGTTCTACGAGGTTATGTTCCAGAGAAATTAGCAAAATCTTTTTATTGCCGTTTTGAGTTTTTCAGGCTGAGATAAAGAGATTTTGGATGTTTCCTATGAACTGCATATTAAGATGGTTGAGGAAGCTGGGGTCCTTCAGTCACATGGTTGTCCGGACATGTGCCTGACCAAAAATCGTCATTAAAGTGCCAGAATCAGACGAATGCCTTAAAAATGCAATCATCCCGATAGATTTTATTGTTTTAATTGTGTTTTGTACTTTTAAATTTGCCTTTTTTTTCTGTAAAGCACTTTGAATTGCTCTGTGTATGAATTGTGCTATACAAATAAACTTGCCTTGCCTCTCTGGTCAACATCACATCCATACAGGCAAAGTGGGAGACATGCCTTGCCCAAGGACACAACATCAGTATGCAATGGTAGCCGCGCTCAAACTGCCATCCTTCTGATTCGCGGGTGAGCGGCTCTACCTACTGAGCTACTGCCCTGTGTGAACATAATCCAAAAAACACCTTTGTCTCTGGGCCAAAGCTAATATATTTATTTTTCATCCATCAAATTCAAAATGTCCTATTACTTTTCCTGAATTGTTAAAATATATTTCCACAACTTGTTAAATATTGTTCAATTAGATTAGCATATCATTGAATTCTTTTCCATTCATTGAATTTTGTTTACTTTGGTCAGTGGCCCCACTTTTTCAGAATTAAGGTCTTTGCAAATAAAGGGGTCAGATGCTGCGTGGTCCTAAATTCCTGACCTGTGACTCAGTCTGGAGCGGGATAAGCACATTAACACATTTCTAAAGAAGCCACTGGAATAACCACAATTAGGTCCAATCCAGGAAATGTTCAACCACTTCATCCACTGTAGGCCTGAGGGGGAAACATGACCCTAAAGAGGTCAGAGGTGAAAGGTAAAGTTAAGAGAAGTCCAGAGAAAAAGGATGACTCTGGTGACAATGTCGACAAAAAAAAAAAAACAGGGAAAATACTGCACTAGGGTCAACTTTACACTGACGTAGCATTTAGCTAATGCTAGCGGCTGTGAAGAGATGCTAAGTCACAGTAATGCTTTTGTTTAAATGTTTTGTACAGAAGCTTTCCAGGAACATTTCAGAGAGGTTATTAAAAATTATATGATGACACAAATATAAAAACAGCAAAAGGTCACTGAAAATGAAGAAGCAGTTTTCGCAAAGTGTGAGGAAACAATGAAAGAGCTGTTTAAGCTCAAGGGCTGTCAGCTTCTGGTCGATTAATTCACTGAGACCACACTTGGCTGAAATGTCATTGTCCAAATTCACCCTTCCATAGAGTTCATTTTTACAAAGCAGAAATGAATGGTTGTTGTTTATATTTGTCAACTTTGAATTAATAGCATCAAGATCTGAGTCAGTTCCATTTGTTAAAGTGAACTCTCGCCCCGGGAGGTCAGGGGTTTATTTCTCCACAGAGTGCCTAAAACTCCAGACCCAGCAGGTGGCTGGTTGTGTCACAGAGTGATATATAGTCCTGGTCTGAATTTGATCTAGTCCTGGTTTAGCTGCAGTTTAGTCCTGGTCTTTAGCCTGGTTTAGCTCTATATTAATTCTGCTTTTAATTCTGGTGTAGTCATATTTTATCATTGGTTTAAACCAGATTTAGTCCTCATAGACCTAGTTTAGTCCTAATTCAGTCCTAGTTTAGCCCTAATTTAGTCCTAGTTTTGTCCTAATTTAGTCCTGGTTTAGCCCTAGTTTTGTCCTAATTTAGTCCTAGTTTAGCCCTAGTTTTGTCCTAATTTAGTCCTAGTTTAGCCCTAGTTTAGTCTTAGTTTAGTCCTAATTTAGTCCTAGTTTAGCCCTAGTTTTGTCCTAATTTAGTCCTAGTTTAGCCCTAGTTTAGTCCTAATTTAGTCCTAGTTTAGTCCTTATTTAGTCCTTATTTAGTCCTAGTTTAGCCCTAGTTTTGTCCTAATTTAGTCCTAGTTTAGCCCTAGTTTTGTCCTAATTTAGTCCTAGTTTAGCCCTAGTTTAGTCCTAATTTAGTCCTAGTTTAGTCCTAATTTATTCCTAGTTTAGTCCTAATTTAGTCCTAGTTTAGCCCTAGTTTTGTCCTAATTTAGTCCTAGTTTAGCCCTAGTTTTGTCCTAATTTAGTCCTAGTTTAGCCCTAGTTTTGTCCTAATTTAGTCCGAGTTTAGCCCTAGTTTAGTCCTAGTTTAGTCCGAGTTTAGCCCTAGTTTTGTCCTAATTTAGTCCGAGTTTAGCCCTAGTTTAGTCCTAGTTTAGTCCTAATTTAGTCCTAATTTAGTCCTAGTTTAGTCCTAGTTTAGCCTTAGTTTTATCCTAATTTAGTCCTAGTTTAGTCCTAGTTTAGTCCTAGTTTAGTCCTAGTTTAGCCTTAGTTTTATCCTAATTTAGTCCTAGTTTAGCCATAGTTTAGCCCTAGTTTTGTCCTAATTTAGTCCTAGTTTAGCCCTAGTTTTGTCCTAATTTAGTCCTGGTTTAGCCCTAGTTTTGTCCTAGTTTAGTCCTGGTTTAATCCTCAAATTGCAGTCACTACAAAGAAGTCAGCTCATTTATCTTTCTGTTAGCCTCATGATGCTAATAACCATTTTATGCTCTGACCAACAGCTCCCCAAACGTTTTCCACATATATTATTTTAAGTAATAAAAAGTGAAATACTAATCCAAAGGTGTTCAACGCTATTTCAAAAAGCCTAAAAAGCTGAATATGAGAGCTTTAACTGGAGTTTTTATACAGCAGCAACAAAAACAGACAAAACATAGCAGTAACTTTAAACTTTGATTCTCATAACACAGCTTAAATAGACAAACATGAAGTAGTAGTAGTAGTAGTAGCAGTATATGACGAGTTCACCCTTAACCAACTTAAAATACTATGTAAACATCTGTATAGCCATAACACAAACCTATCAGACAGCAGTAAGAATAGCTCAGGAAGAAACCATTACAACCTAACTATGACTCACCTCACTGTTGTTGGATGTAAAATCAAAGTTATTCCTTGTTATGGACCATTCCCACCTCTAATTCCAGCGCTCCAGTGTTTTTATCGTGGTTAATGAGCTGAAAAAGACTGCTCCCTGTCTCTCTGTTGTTAACTTTAAATCACAGCTAAGTACACACAGCCGATGCCTTTATGACCCTGAAGAATCACAATAGACCTGGGAAGAAGACCGCATCAACAAAAGGACTAAACCAGGCTCTAAACTTTACATTTCAGTCGGATAATGGGCGAGTCTGGGTTATTCATGCACAGTTTTCCATTGGAATACAAAAGCCACTGGTTTACTTTCAACTGAGTCCAAGATTAATCCCACATTTGGATTTAGTTCTAGTTTAAACATGTTTTGAGTCCTGATATAGTACCGTTAGTCCTTGGTTTAGGTATAACCGCTTGTGCAGAGGTTGTTTGGTTTCTCCAGTGGATGGAGTAAACAACACTGCTCTGTTTGTAACTGGGAATTTTGTTCTTGGGGTGAACCAGTTTTTGCCTGAGAGTATTAACAGGTTTGAAATAAACCGGGATGTTGTGTTGGCTAAAAATCATTTTAAGTTTCTCAGACAGGCCAGAGATGTAAGGAATGACTACATTGCTCCTTTTTGGCTCTTGTACTTGTTCTTTACTGTTCTGTTTTCTTGTCCTTTGGGATTTGGAGAAAGCCCAGTTGGGATATCCACAAGTTAAGAGATAAGAGGTGAAACGTCTTCAACTTTAAAAATCCAATCCAAAATTTGGCCAAAAGTGCCAATTTATAGCCTTGTTTCAACTGTTGATCTAGACTTTGACATCTCAAGATGTCCAGTTATAAGTCCTGAATTTTGTCTAGAGTTCTTGTTAAGTTGTGGTTTCAGTCCTGTGGTAGTCTGTAGTCCTTGTTTAGTCCTTGGTTTGGTCTAGACTCCAGTTTTATCTGTAGTTCTATTTTAAGTCCCAAATTTGTTCCATCTTTGTTTAGAGCTCCATTTAATCCTGGTTTTAATCCTATTTGGTCTATGCTTATCCATGTTTATGTAGTCCTGGTTTAGTCTTGGTTTAGTCCTGGTTTAGTCTTGGTTTAGTCCTGGTTTAGTCCTGGTTTAGTCCTGGTTTAGTCCTGGTTTAGTCCTGGTATAGACCTGATATAGACCTGATATAGACCTGGTTTAGTCCTTGTTTGCTTCTCGTTTAGTCCTGGTTTAGTCCTGGTTTAGTCCTAGTTTAGTCCTAAGTTAGTCCAGGTTTAGTCCTGGTTTAGTACCTGGTTTAGACCTGGTTTAGACCAGGTTTAGTCCAGGTTTAGACCTGGTTTAGTACCTGGTTTTAGTACCTGGTTTAGTCCTGGTTTAGTCCAGGTTTAGTCCTGGTTTAGACCTGGTTTAGACCAGGTTTAGACCAGGTTTAGACCTGGTTTTAGACCTGGTTTAGTCCTGGTTTAGTCCAGGTTTAGTCCTGGTTTAGACCTGGTTTAGACCAGGTTTAGTCCAGGTTTAGACCTGGTTTAGACCTGGTTTTAGACCTGGTTTAGTCCTGGTTTAGTCCTGGTTTAGACCTGGTTTAGACCTGGTTTAGACCTGGTTTAGACCTGGTTTAGACCTGGTTTAGACCAGGTTTAGACGTGGTTTAGACCTGGTTTAGACCAGGTTTAGTCCAGGTTTAGACCAGGTTTAGACCTGGTTTTAGACCTGGTTTAGTCCAGGTTTAGTCCAGGTTTAGTCCTGGTTTAGACCTGGTTTAGACCTGGTTTAGACCAGGTTTAGTCCAGGTTTAGACCTGGTTTAGACCTGGTTTTAGACCTGGTTTAGTCCTGGTTTAGTCCAGGTTTAGTCCTGGTTTAGACCTGGTTTAGACCTGGTTTAGTCCTGGTTTAGTCCTGGTTTAGACCTGGTTTAGACCAGGTTTAGTCGTGGTTTAGACCAGGTTTAGACCTGGTTTAGTCCTGGTTTAGACCTGGTTTAGACCAGGTTTAGTCGTGGTTTAGACCTGGTTTAGACCAGGTTTAGTCCAGGTTTAGACCAGGTTTAGACCTGGTTTAGACCTGGTTTAGTCCTGGTTTAGACCTGGTTTAGACCAGGTTTAGTCCAGGTTTAGACCAGGTTTAGACCTGGTTTTAGACCTGGTTTAGTCCTGGTTTAGTCCAGGTTTAGACCTGGTTTAGACCAGGTTTAGTCCAGGTTTAGACCAGGTTTAGACCTGGTTTTAGACCTGGTTTAGTCCTGGTTTAGTCCAGGTTTAGTCCTGGTTTAGACCTGGTTTAGACCTGGTTTAGACCTGGTTTAGACCAGGTTTAGACCTGGTTTAGACCTGGTTTAGACCTGGTTTAGTCCTGGTTTAGTCCTGGTTTAGACCTGGTTTAGACCAGGTTTAGTCGTGGTTTAGACCTGGTTTAGACCAGGTTTAGTCCAGGTTTAGACCTGGTTTAGACCTGGTTTTAGACCTGGTTTAGTCCTGGTTTAGTCCAGGTTTAGTCCTGGTTTAGACCTGGTTTAGACCTGGTTTAGACCAGGTTTAGTCCAGGTTTAGACCTGGTTTAGACCTGGTTTTAGACCTGGTTTAGTCCTGGTTTAGTCCAGGTTTAGTCCTTGTTTAGACCTGGTTTAGACCTGGTTTAGACCTGGTTTAGACCAGGTTTAGACCTGGTTTAGTCCTGGTTTAGACCTGGTTTAGACCAGGTTTAGTCGTGGTTTAGACCAGGTTTAGACCTGGTTTAGACCAGGTTTAGTCGTGGTTTAGACCTGGTTTAGACCAGGTTTAGTCCAGGTTTAGACCAGGTTTAGACCTGGTTTAGTCCAGGTTTAGTCCTGGTTTAGACCTGGTTTAGACCAGGTTTAGTCCAGGTTTAGACCAGGTTTTAGACCTGGTTTAGTCCTGGTTTAGTCCAGGTTTAGACCTGGTTTAGACCAGGTTTAGTCCAGGTTTAGACCAGGTTTAGACCTGGTTTTAGACCTGGTTTAGTCCTGGTTTAGTCCAGGTTTAGTCCTGGTTTAGACCTGGTTTAGACCTGGTTTAGACCTGGTTTAGACCAGGTTTAGACCTGGTTTAGTCCTGGTTTAGTCCAGGTTTAGTCCTGGTTTAGACCTGGTTTAGACCTGGTTTAGACCTGGTTTAGTCCAGGTCTAACCTCTCTGATCTGTGTTGGTTAAATGTTGGCAACAGGTGGCGTTCTGTGCATCGCGTCCCGCGGGATTCCTCCAACAATGAGCGCTTTTCTTCCCTAAAAACCACCACAAACCCCTAACACCTCGCTCATCGCCCACCTCTGCCTTTAACCCGTGTATTTGTCTACGTTTCACGTGCAAAAACTGCGTCAAAACAAACCATTTTCTGCGCAAAGTGTGCACAAAGAAAACGTCCTCGTACCTCTCTCAGCGCCCGCTGTGGAAGAAGAAAACTCCGCTGCTCCGTCGACACTGAAAACGTCCAGAAAACATTATATTTCCATGTTTACGCGACTTTACAGCGGTTGTTGAGTATTTTCATGATTATTTTGTGTTTTCTCGCGGTTTTTCGTTGAAGAAAGTGCTGCGGAAAGTTACCCGGCTCCGTCCATAACAGCGGCTCCTCGGCTCTGAGCTGACCGAGGAGAAGCAGCTCCCACCGGGGAACGGACGGCAGGCTGCACCGCTGCCTTCCGGAGCGGACTTTCACAATAAAAGAAGAGAGATCAGTATTGTTTTCCTAAGATTATCATCTGCAGCTTTATCGCAGTTTGGAGAAGCAGACACGAGCACGACCACAGAGACTAAACCAAAACTTTTTCTTTATGCTCATTTATTGCTATTTTGGCCATTATAATGTTGTTGTTGTTGTTGTTTTTAGCTCATTTTTTGCCGTCTGGTTATTATGAATACACAGTAATGGACCAATTAACCACCAGATGCAGGAAACTATTGCATGAAGTGATAAAATAATATGGAAACGCACAGAAAAAAAGCATATGACCACAAATAATATTAAATATACTGTAATGAAAATGGACTTAACAATGTAAAGGTTTATTTACAGCGTTAATAAATCTACACAGGTCTCAACCACGTTTCTGACAGATTTAAATTAGGATTAAACCAGAGATCAAGCCAGAAAAACAATTATAATGAATGAAAAACTAAATTGTGAAAAACAAGGTTTAAACCAGGACTAAACCAGATCTAAACCAGGTCTAAACCAGGACTAAACCAGGACTAAATCCAGGACTAAACCAGGACTAAACCAGGTCTAAACCTGGACTAAACCAGGACTAAACCAGGACTAAACCAGATCTAAACCAGGTCTAAACCAGGACTAAACCAGGACTAAATCCAGGACTAAACCAGGACTAAACCAGGTCTAAACCAGGTCTAAACCAGGACTAAACCAGGACTAACCCAGGTCCAAACCAGGACTAAACCAGGTCTAAACCAGGACTAAACCAGGACTAACCCAGGTCCAAACCAGGACTAAACCAGATCTAAACCAGGTCTAAACCAGGACTAAACCAGGACTAAACCAGGTCTAAACTAAGACTAAACCAAAGCTTAACCAGAACTAATTCCGGACTAAACCAGGACGTAACCAAGTCAAATCCAGCACTAATCCAGGAGTAAACCAGGTCTAAACCAGGATTTAACCAGGTTTAATCAAGGATTAAACTAGGTTTAAGCCAAGACTAAACTAGGGCTAATCCAGGCATAAACCAACAATAAACCCAGACAAAACTAAACAAGGACTAAACCAGGACTAAACAAGGGCTAAACCAGGACTAAACCAGAACTAAACAAGGACTAAACAAAGACTAAACCAGGTCTAAACCAGGTCTAAACCAGGACTAAACCAAGGATTAAACCAGAGATCAAGCCAGAAAAACAATTATAATGAATGAAAGACTAAACTGTGAAAACCAAGGTTAAACCAGGTCCAAACCAGGTCTAAACCAGGACTAAACCAGATCTAAACCAGGACTAAACAAGGTCTAAACAAGGTGTAAACTAGGACTAAACCAGGTCTAAACCAGGTCTAAACCAGGTCTAAACCAGGACTAAACCAGGTCTAAACCAGGACTAAACCGGGTCTAAACCAGGACTAAACGAGGTCTAAACCAGGTCTAAACCAGGACTAAACCAGGTCTAAACCAGGACTAAACCAGGTCTAAACCAGGACTAAACCAGGTCTAAACCAGGACTAAACCGGGTCTAAACCAGGTCTAAACCAGGACTAAACCAGGTCTAAACCAGGACTAAACCAGGTCTAAACCAGGACTAAACCGGGTCTAAACCAGGACTAAACGAGGTCTAAACCAGGTCTAAACCAGGACTAAACCAGGTCTAAACCAGGACTAAACCGGGTCTAAACCAGGACTAAACCGGGTCTAAACCAGGACTAAACGAGGTCTAAACCAGGTCTAAACCAGGACTAAACCAGGTCTAAACCAGGACTAAACAAGGTCTAAACCAGGACTAAACCAGGACTAAACGAGGTCTAAACCAGGTCTAAACCAGGACTAAACCAGGTCTAAACCAGGACTAAACCAGGTCTAAACCAGGACTAAACCGGGTCTAAACCACGTCTAAACCAGGACTAAACGAGGTCTAAACCAGGACTAAACGAGGTCTAAACCAGGTCTAAACCAGGACTAAACCAGGTCTAAACCAGGACTAAACAAGGTCTAAACCAGGACTAAACCAGGACTAAACGAGGTCTAAACCAGGTCTAAACCAGGACTAAACCAGGTCTAAACCAGGACTAAACCAGGTCTAAACCAGGACTAAACCGGGTCTAAACCACGTCTAAACCAGGACTAAACGAGGTCTAAACCAGGACTAAACCAGGACTAAACCAGGACTAAACCAGGACTAAACCAGGACTAAACCAGGACTTAAGTTAAGTGGTCTACTTCCCTCCTGGACCAGGCTCAGATGAAACTAAACACTTGAGCTGTAAATGATTGTTAAGAACCTGCAGATGAAGCCCATGTACCACCTGTGGGACCTGTACCACAGTTTGAGAAACACTGCTGTAGCCTGTAACAGAATTAATGTTGTGGCCTCTTTTATTTCTAAATAAAATGATAAAAGTTTGTCACCAATTTCTCTGTGGAGAGTAAAAATAAACGGCCTTACCTCAGCTGAGAGTGAGCTTCTCCGTCTGTGCAGTAAATGTTTGGTTTTCTTCTTAAACCAAGAAGAAGTCTGCGTCCTGATAAATCTGTCACCACATCACAGCTGATTTTATCAAAGCTGCAGCAGGAAATCTCACGTTAAACTATTTCAAAAACAAGGAAGTGCTCGTTTCAGGAAAATCCTTTTTACTGCAACCAAGACAAACATCATCAAATCTCAGAGTTTTTCCTGAAGCGTAAATAAAATCTGAGAGTGACCTTAAAAAGACTGCAGAGTTTGTCACATATTTATATTATTATGTATTTATTTAGTTTTATTCTTGTTTGCTTTTTGACTAAACCAGGTCTAAACCAGGTCTAAACCCGGACTAAACCAGGACTAAACCAGGACTAAACCAGGTCTAAATCAGAGCTAAACCAGGTCTAAACCAGGTCTAAACCAGAGCTAAACCAGGTCTAAACCAGGTCTAAACCCGGACTAAACCAGGACTAAACCAGGTCTAAATCAGAGCTAAACCAGGTCTAAACCCGGACTAAACCAGGTCTAAACCAGGTCCAAACCAGGTCTAAACCAGGTCTAAACCAGAGCTAAACCAGGTCTAAACCAGGTCTAAACCAGGTCTAAACCAGGTCTAAACCAGGACTAAACCGGGACTAAAACCAGGACTAAACCAGGTCTAAACAAGGTTCAAACCAGGACTAAACCAAGACTAAACTGGGACTAAAACCAGGACTAAATAAGGTCCAAACCAGGACTAAACCAAGTCTAAACCAAGTCTAAACCAGGTCTAAACCAGGACTAAACCAGGACTAAACCAGGACTAAACCGGAACTAAAACCAGGACTAAACCAGGACTAAACCAAGACTAAACCGGGACTAAAACCAGGACTAAATAAGGTCCAAACCAGGACTAAACCAAGTCTAAACCAAGTCTAAACCAGGTCTAAACCAGGACTAAACCAGGACTAAACCAGGACTAAACCGGAACTAAAACCAGGACTAAACCAGGTCTAAACAAGGTCCAAACCAGGACTAAACTAGGTCTAAACCAGGACTAAACCAGGACTAAACCGGGACTAAAACCAGGACTAAACCAGGTCTAAACAAGGTCCAAACCAGGTCTAAACAAGGACTAAACCAGGTCTAAACCAGGACTAAACCAAGACTAAACCGGGACTAAAACCAGGACTAAACCGGGACTAAAACCAGGACTAAATAAGGTCCAAACCAGGTCTAAACCAAGTCTAACCCAGGTCTAAACCAGGACTCAGTATCTAACACAGCCCATAGCCATACAGTCAGTTTTAATTTGTCTGATGGATTATCATTAAAATATAAATTTCAGACCAGAAACTTATTTTGAAATGATCGTTGCCTGTAAAGTACAAGTTTTAATGGAAGTCAATGAGGCCAAAATTGTGCAAAAAATGTTTTTGTTGTTGTTTGTTTGTTTGTTTTTTATGACCCAGATTTGCACATTCTCCTTAGACTTTCAGGCATAAAATGTATTTGCTTTTAATTCTGTACTTGTTAAAAACATACATTTCATTTTGCATGGTGTTTATTAAAAAAAAAAAACAACAACTTGCTATGAACAAAAATGAATGCAACAAAAGTGATGTATATTTGGATGACGTGTGATTCTCATTTATTTAAAAGTAAATGCATTTTCTTTACAGTGTATTATTTGGTAATATATCTATTTTGTAAATCAATTAAGCAATAATCCTTAATTTATTACTTTGTTACAGACTTATCCGTTATCAATGGCGCCGGTGCTTTTACTTTGAAGGCCATAACTCTGTACTTCCTGTTCTCGCGTGTTCAGTCGGAGCTTGTCTTTTTCCCATTCAGTTTTTTTCCCTACAACAAAAACAAACTCCGCATTAACTTTCAGGTCACGTGGCACGGCTCCTGGAGGTTTTCAGGTTTTACTCTGAGCTCTCTCCGTTCACAACAAGAACTAAAAACAATTCTTACTTTTACTTTTTTTACTCTGTGTTTATGACTGATGTTACTTTACCTTTCTGTACTTGTACGGAGTTATATCCTTACACTGTGTTAGGTCCACAGTACACAGCAGGCTCCACATAAAAACTGAAGCTTTTCTCATCATTAAATCTCTCTCTTTATAAACTATGGCTGTAACGATACACATGACCTTTTATCGAATCATATCGTTTTCTAGGAACTGTGTATCGATACACATGAAATATCGATCGATTATATCAAAAATATTGAAATGAGAAATTTGGTTGTTAAAATAAAACCAGATATGGCTTTTTGAGTGTAATTTTTGTGTTTTTAATGAAATAAAATGTTATATTACACTTTTCTTTGTTCTCTGTCTGCTGGACATAATCAACCCCAGTGCTACATTTGAGTAAACTTTTATGATTTTTGGCAAAAAGTCAGCTGTATCAATTACACTGGTCTACAAATGTTTGGACTCGATCTGCTTCTGAGATAAAAGTGGCTAAATCTCATTTATTTTGATGAACTGAAAAGCAATTGATAACTGTGCTGGTTCGCTAATGTATTCAAGATATTTAATGATACTGTTTCACATCAAAATCGCCTCTGTTTATACAATAGATTTAGGCATTTTTGCTTAAAAATAATATTTATATTTTGAAAATATTTCATTTCTCTACATGCATGCATTTTGTCCACTTCCAAGAGAGAGATTTCTGCAAATAAAAACAAAACATTTTATGTTAAAACTCTATCCATATTAAAATGAATGTATTGAATGTGCAGCTTTCAGATAGAACTGGTTGCTTGTAGACACTGTACCTTCTGATAAACTACTGTTTTTGCCTTATTTTGCATAAATTTCCTATTTTGACCCAATACTGTTTCTTGGAAACTATAGCAATCTGCACTTCTCACTTACTTTTTCTTTATTAGTGACCTAATCCAAGAAAAATGTCACTACTTTTGTTCCAGAAGCATTTTGCTGTAGACCATGTGATATAAATATGAAGGTGTTGCGTTTTGTGGCAAAAACGTATCATTACACCTCTAATAAAAAGCGTAGGATATGGATCATTTCTTCACATTTTTTACTTAAAGATGCTATGAGCAGTACATACTTTTTACTTTTCCTATAAAATACCCACATGTGTGCCCAGATATGATGTAAACATGTTTAAACCAAATATTAGTTTTACTTAACAAAAGAACAGCTGCGTTATTAACAATTAACAACATATTTTACATAATGCAAAAGTTGTTTTTGTTTACATTTTTTGTTTTGGTTCTAAAACTGCACCGTCGAGACCATTGTTTTGATTTAGAACTTTAATGCTGACAAAGTTTATTTTTTTATTTCTTTTATTATTTTTATTTTATTTTATTTTTTTAGTTTTTTTGTTTTGTTTTGTTTTTGTAGCACTAACATGTTTGAATATTTTAAAGACAGAATTAGCCGACTTTAGGAAAGTACAGTGCACTTTTTGTAATTGTAATTGTCATGAGCAAAAAGTTGCCAAAATAGCCTAATGTATCATATATGATACAAAACAAATCTCAGAAACAAAATTATATGAATTTTTTTTTTTTTTTTTTTTTTTTAGATTTTTCTAGATTTAAATTTTAGAATTTTCTGGCTATTTTTTGATGTGTCAGGCTTTACAGAGTTAATTCTGGCCCTCATGGGAAAAAGTTTGGACTCCTCTGTTTTACAGCAACAAGAATAAAGAATGATCTCCATCTGTGATGTCTAATGCAGGCTTTAATGAAAGCTGTCTATGTCTAGTGTGAAAATTTTAATTACCAAACCAAATTATACTTTATATAACTTAGACAGTCTGAGGTTGTCTGTAGATCTGCATCATTTTTCTCAAAACCTTAAAAAACATATTCTCAATAATCAACAGAAGTCAAACTAACGCTGTGTTTACCTGTATTCATCATTATTCTCTACTAATAACTTGTATTTGTAAGTACTTTTATCAATGGCTAAATGCCTTTTTAAGCTTGGTAACATAATAAGTATTTTAACTACTGAATTAATATTAACTTTTGTATTCTGTAATGTTGTATTTCTTGTGCTCACCTGCCCAGGGACTGCAGACTGGAAAGTAGCTCGTAGCTAAATCATCTCTTTTCTTATGAAATGAATGTATTTGTACATGGTTCCTGACAAATAAAAAATAAAATAAAATAAACTAAATATATATATAAAAAAATGGACATCCAGGGGGCGCCACTCATGGGTCTATTTATTTATTTATTGGTTTATTTTACAGGGAAAATGTACATTCATTAACATTTCTGTAAACTGCACCAGAGTTAGCCAAACAGTTATTTTTCATCTGCAGTCCCTAAAACAAAATACAAATACATCACATTAGAACAAACATTTCATAAAACTGTAGAGTCTTGTACATAAAATTCATTGAAAGGACATAAATGAACAAGAGCAGTGGAAGGCTGCAGACAGTGGAGATTATTGAACCAGTTTGTTAAATTAGTTGTGAACGTGTTGTATGTGGCCATTTCCCTAAAGCTCACAGAGACAGAGTTCAGTCATGAGCAGCTCTGACTGAAAATGACTGAGTGGAACAATGCAGTCACCTCTTGCCGCGATATGAAGCTGTTCTTTTGTTTACAACCTGTCCAAGTGGAGGAGGAGACAGTCCAGTAGTCATTTTAAACATTAAACACAAACTGGCAAATTTAACCATGTTTTCCCAACTGAAAAGTGTATTTCTGTAAAATTGTGCAATGATGATAACGCAAGGGTTTTCTGTCCAGTATCTTTATGGTTTGTTTATACAGAGACTCTATTGGTTTTAAAGTAGAGGAGTTTGCAAGGGACCAGGTTAAACAGTGTTTAATGTGACAATACCACAGCGAGCGTGAAGACTTTTGCTGCCTTATCAAGCTGAAAATTGGTCACACACTCTTTTTATCTGTGTTTTGAATCTTAGTTTGTTGTCAGGACAATACCTAGATACCATGTTGGTTTTTGTAAAGATTGTAATGCTCAGTGTTGACCTCTGAGTGGCGCCAGTGTTACAGCAAATAAGCAAAGGTCAATAACACAGGCTCTACAAATGTTTGGACTCGATCTGCTTCCGAGCATAAAAGTGGCTAAATCTAATTTATTTTGATGAACTGAAAATCAATTGATAACTGTGCTGTTAGCTCATGTATTCAAGATATTTAATGATATTGTTTCACATCAAAATCACATCTGTTTATACAATAGATTTAGGCATTTTTGCTTAAAAATAATATTTATATTTTGAAAATATTTAATTTCTCTACATGCATGCATTTTGTCCACTTCCAAGAGAGAGATTTCTGCAAATAAAAACAAAACATTTTATGTTAAAACTCTAGCCATATTAAAATGAATGTATTGAATGTGCAGCTTTCAGATAGAACTGGTTGCTTGTAGACACTGTACCTTCTGATAAACTACTGTTTTTGCCTTATTTTGCATAAATTTCCTATTTTGACCCGATACTGTTTCTTGGAAACTATAGCAATCTGCACTTCTCACTTACTTTTTCTTTATTAGTGACCTAATCCAAGAAAAATGTCACTACTTTTGTTCCAGAAGCATTTTGCTGTAGAGCAGTGTTGTTCCTCACACTGTGCAGAGAAGAACCTCATGGTAGTCCTCGTGCAAGGTCATGACTGCTACTTCTAAGTATTACTCAAGTATCCAAAAATAGCCAACAATTTTAACTAAAACTAACTAAAAGTATTGCGTAAAGTTGACTGTACTTCTACTGCTACCACGACTACTCACTACTCACTACTACTATAACTGCTACTAATACTATTCCCACTATTTGCTACTTTTACTTCAAAAACTAAACTTCTAACTTGAGTAAAAGTATCTAGTATCCACCTCATTGCTCCCGTCTGCTTCTCCAAACCTGGGATGTGCAGAGACGAGGGGAAGTTTAAGCACGGTCATTGTTTAGGAAATTTAAAAATCCCTTTCGGCTGCTGAGCTCTTTCAGAGGTCACCAACACTCTACATTTATCCAGGCATGGGACCAGCACAATTTAAACCAACACAAAAGGCCACTTCATTAAAGTTCCCATATGATGCTTTCTTCAGTGTTTCTGAAATACTTTTGGACACCTTCACTGCAAAACATCAGTATCTACAGTGAAGCCTGAAATTCTTCATCCCCCTGGCAAATTCTGATTTAAAGTTACTTTCACTTCAACCTGCAAGCTTTGTTTTGTTGTTGTTTTTTTTGACCAGAAATGACTCAGGCTTCTCCCAAAAGATAATAAGACGATGTACAAGAGGTATCACTGTGGAAAAAAATATTTCTCAGCTTTTATTTACATTTACAATAAACGTTTAAGTCAGAATTTGCCAGGGGTGTGAATAATTTCAAGCTTCACTGTAGCATTAGTTAAAATGACTAGCATTCAGATTAAAATGGCAAAATTATTTTCCAGTGGGGTACTGGCAAATAGTTTTGCTTGAAATAAGTAAAAAATAGCTTGAAACAAGACAGAAATAACTTGAAAGAAGTCAAATAATCCAACCGTATTTGTAAATAAGTCATTTTAACCAATGCTAGATATTGAGTTTTTAGTGTTTTATAACTTTAAATAACATATATGTGGGGCGGCTCTAGCTCACTCGGTAGAGACGCTTGCTCTCTAACCCGCAGGTTGGCAGTTCAAGCCCTCTGCCGGCATTGTATACTGTTGTTGTGTCCTTGGGCAAGACACTTCACCCACCAATAATGCACCAAATGATAAAACCACTTTGAGAGTCTGGAAGAGCGTTGTATAAGACTAATGCATTATTATCTGTGGAAAATGTCTTCTTTTGGGGAGCTGTTACTTTGATTTTGCAGCGAACGCTTGGATTAGGTGTCTGTCGCCCCCTGATGGCAACGGTGGGGGCATTGCAACCTGAACAAACACATTCACCACTTCATCACTTCACCATCAAACAGGTTTTTAAAGACAGCAATATTGCTCTACCTCTGTGGTAATTTTTGTGTATTTATGCTAAGTTTTTATAAAATAATCATGATATGAAAATAATTTTGACAGAGAAATGCACAGGGAACGCTCAGGTCACACTCGGGCGACGTTCTTTCAGTGATCTTTGTGTTTTTGTAGCTAACTTTGTCCGTCTTGTGATTTTCTGATTAACGTTAGCTTAGCCCACAAGTCTTATTTTGAAAGACGGAAACAAGGAACTGGATGTGAAAATTTGTGAACTGGAAATATCCCAGCCTTAAATTAGAGCCAAAAATATTTTTTTTTATTTTACAAAATCCGATGTTGAAAGGCAAGTTATAGTAATAATAGAATAGAGAACAACAGGCTGAATAGGTGTGCGCTATGCTAACGTAACACATTGATGGTTATTCAGTTACATGAAGCATAAACAACGAACTGAATAGGTGTCTCGTATGTTAACGTAATATATTAACAGTTATTCACATAACTATAGCATAAAGAACATAATATAACAAGTTCACCAAACTCACCATCTCACTCCTAATCGCTAAATCCTTTAAATTCTTCATCCTCGGTGTCGCTTCTGAACAACTCCGCCAACTCCGGAGGTAGACGAAGCGCCGCTTCCTCCTCTGCGTGGCTGTCGTCAGACTCAGCATCAGTTCCATTTCCAATTATTCCGCTCTTTCTCAGTTGTCTTTATAGCCTAAGTTGTTGTTGGTAATGTTTACATTTTAAATTGTCAGTGGTACAGGTGCAGCAGATGCTGGTACACAAGCCTAGAGCGCCCTCTAACCAACACCGGAAATATTTTAATATATAAGTCACACCTGAGTATACGTCACACCCCTAGCCAGACGATGGAAAAAAGTGCGACTTATAGTCTGGAAAATACGGAAATCCTACTACTTAAGAAATTAGCTCATGTTTTTTTCATAAATGCAGCAGAATGCACCAGGTACATTCACTGTGTGTGTGTGTGTATATGTGTGTGTGTGTGTGTGTGTGTGTGTGTGTGTGTGTGTGTGTGTGTGTGTAGTAGTAGTAGTAATAATAGCACCACTCCACCACTGCCAGTATTTCAGTTTTACACACAGACTCACTCCTCACTGGTCTTTACTAACAGCTGTCTAAACTAACCTTAATGACTCAGACACAGTAATTCCGGTGTTTCCTCAGAACCGTTTCCTGTTAAATTCCTCCTAATAGATTAAACCCACTCTGTATCAACAGCTGAACTCAAACCATGAGCCATTTCCTCCCACAGGTCCTCATGTGGTCAGCCCCTTCTCCTCCTCTGATCTAATAAACAGCCTGTGACTATGAGATGATGAGTTATTAAAAGTGGATACTCGAGATCTGTTTGCGATACCAGATGTGTTGTTTATTTTTACACTTAAACCAGGAAGTGTGAGGCATGAGCTGCAGAGCCTGAGCTGTAACTTCCAGTGAAGTGGTGACAGTTGGGCGTTTGCGCAAGCGTTTAGGAGGAAACCGGTCTGAGGGTAATACAAAGTCAGCATGTCCTGCAAAACACAGCCACTTTAATAAGGTTTGACTTCCAGCAGATACCGAGGCATGACTAATGAATTATGGGAATAGGCAAGAACAGGGCTGAGGGAATGGTTGTTTAGGAAGAGTCAATGAAAGCAAGTTAACTTTAGCCATTAGCTCGTGATGCTAAAGGCCAGTGAAGCCCGAAATTATTCATATCCCTGGCAAATTCTGACTTAAAGTTACTTTTATTCAACCAACATGCCACTTTTTGTTCAAATGTAATAAAATAAATAAATAAATAAAATTAAAAAAAAGCTGAGAAATATTTTTTTCCACAGTGATACCTCTTGTACATCGTCTTATTATCTTTTGGGAGAAGCCCGTGTCATGTCCGGTCAAAAAAACTCAATATCTAGCATTGGTTAAAATGACTTGAATTAAGATATTAGATTTATTTACAAATATGGTTGGATTATTTGACTTCTTTCAAGTTATTTCTGTCTTGTTTCAAGCTATTTTTTACTTATTTCAAGCAAAACTATTTGCCAGTACCCCACTGGAAAATAATTTAGCCATTTTAATCTGAATGCTAGTCATTTTAACTAATGCTACAGTGAAGCCTGAAATTATTCACACCCCTGGCAAATTCTGACTTAAAGTTACTTTTATTGTAAATGTAAATAAAAGCTGAGAAATATTTTTTTCCACAGTGATACCTCTTAAGTACATCATCTTATTATCTTTTGGGAGAAGCCTGAGTCATTTCCAGTCAAAAGAAAAACAACTTGCTGATTGAATGAAAGTAACTTAAGTCAGAATTTGCCAGGGGGATGAATAATTTCGGGCTTCACTGTAGATAAGTGGTTTACTTGTAGTTCACACAATTCAATTCAATTCAGATTTATTTGTAAGTCCCAGTATCACAACAAAAGTCACCTCAAAGGCTTCACAAACAGTTGATCAAACATAAACACACAATCAGACTTAACATACAATCAACACAAACAATAACTACACTAAACTAAACAGACCCAGGACACTCCTGTCCTTAGACCCTCCTTCTCGGTCAGGAAAAACTCCTAAAAAAAAACCAGCTGCGGGAAAAAAGAAGAAACCTTATTGAGCCCATATTGAAGGAGAGATCCTCTCCCAGGACGGACAGGAAACATGCGTCAGGAGTTAGTTCATTAGTTCATCTATAGGATCATAGTTCACTCTGTAAGGATTCATCCAGACGAGAGTGGGGTGGGGTTGAGGAAGTCCAGAGGATGCAGCAGGGCCTCATCCAGACAGGTGAGTGGGGCGAGATAGGTCCGGGAAATCCAGTCAAATCCAACAATATAAAAATGAATCTTAAAGCTCCCATATTATGTTTTCTTCAGGCTTTTTGAAATATATTTGGACACCTTCGCATTAGTATTTCATGTTTTATAACTTAAAATATTAATGTTTATGTATGCATGTCTTTTGGGGAGCTGTTACTGTGACTCCGCAGAGAACGCTTGGATTAGGTGTCTGTCGCCCCCTGCTGGCAACGCTGGGGACTGGACAGAGCACAAACTTGCTATTTAGCGCAACTATTGATGCTAACACATAGATTTCTGAGCTGATGCTTCGTAGTGACGGAGGTTTAAGGCTGAAACGATCAGAACGAGTCCGGTGACAATGTATGGGCTTAGAAACGAGCAGGAGCACTTCCTGGAGCTGTGAGACCGTGCGTTTTCAGATCTTAAGAAGTGGACAGCCTCAGCATACAGGATACAACTTTATAAAATGGTTTAAAGCTCAAAGAAGAATTTTTTGAGTATTTTAAAAAATCATTAGCCCTAGATCTTAATTCATCTTAACAAAAGTCCTTTTCGACTGCTTCCTTTCTTTCAGGGACCCACCCATCTGCTCTTCACAGGTAATATGGCAGGTTTTTACATCAGATGCCCTTCCTGATGCAAACCTCTCCATTTATCCAGGTTTGGGACAGCACAAAGATGGCCTTGGCTGAAAATGTTGGCTCCACTCCAGCTCTTAAAAAAGCCAGTCCACTGCACCTGCTGTATGGCACATACACAGGGCAACTACAGCCTGCCTCGCCGTCGTGGTTTGCTGAGTGTGTCCCCTTGCTCTCCCCCTAATTTCCTATGATAAATCAATCAATAAAGCTAAAAAATGGCCAAAAAATATCTTTACAAATCCAGTCTAATTCTATTTTGCTAAGAAAGTGAATGGGTCTGGCTGAACAGGGTTTGTTACCTATGTTTATTTTGTTTTTTAGCATTATAAAAGCTAGCATTTAATGGAAAAAAAACATGGGTTTGTTGATTAAATGAGCTTTGGTAGAGTACACAGAAATTAGTGCTGCACAATATGTCATAAAATTATCAGTTATCGCGATATCAGCAAACACAATATCCGTATCGCAAGAATCTAAATATATCGCAATAACGCTGTGGTCTTCCATCTGACAGAGATTTACACTGAAGAATCATTTTCCACCAGAGCCTTAAAAGAACATGTGTTGTGACTAAATAAAAATGTTTAAAAAGTCCAGTTTTAGTGGTAATTTAATTAATTTAGTCACAGCTTAGCCTTGTTTTATTCCTGGTTTAGTCTGTGTTAAGTTTTGATTTTGTCACTGTTTTGACTTGTAAATACAGGAACTTACATTTTTGTGAAATGTAGTGAATTTAACTTACTATGTTCGAAAAGTGGGCTCTATTTTCAAATATCGCAATAATATCGTTATTGCAATTTTCAATATAGTTATCGAATATCGCATGGTTTCTCCATATCGTGCAGCCCTAACAGAAATGTAGGTATATTGTGTGTAAATTGATTTTTGAATACAGAGTAAAGATCTTTTTTGGACAGAGCAAATCCACTCTTTCAGGGTGTAATACCATTAATGTCCACCAGGTGCTCATCCTTCCACATTCACATATGAGGAAGAACATTAGACAAACACACTAGTCTTTTATTGAAACCTGTTACAGATACAAAACATTTTAGAAATAACTTAAAAGCAGAAGTTACTGCAGCGAGTCCCCTCTGAGTGTAATCCATAACACCACTTTTATATTTTATCCAGTCACTTCAGGTTTTCATTAGCTCCACTCGGCTTGGCAAAAGAGTTCAAAGGCAGGAGGAGGCAACTTTTTAAACCTCTTTAGTGTCCTGTTTGGTTTCCTCATCGCTTGCTTTGCCGTCCTCATCCTGTCTCTTACCTTTGGCTTAAGAAGTCCTCTCTCTCTTAGTTATGGTCAGATCAGATTTAAATGGTGCAAATTGGGCAGAAAACAGAGATTGTCAAACTTTTCCTAGAAGCAGAGCTCTTTTGAAGCATAAAGTATTGGATTAGTTCAGTTAGAAATACTTGGAAATACGATTTAGTTTCAAAGAAGACAAGAGGGCAGCTCTGGTTCGTAAGGACATGATTAAAACAATGCCACTGAGTTAGAAACTGCTCCAAACTTTCTTTACTGAGGGCCACATACTGAAAAACATAGTGTGGAGGAGGACCACTTTATTCCATTCCCAGTTTTTCTTTATTACTGCCAGGTTCATCTGAGAAAAGTGCCCATTATCTATCTATTGATGTCTGATATGAATAGCTCTATACATCACTGGAATGAAGCTTTACTTGTGCTTTTTGTCATGCAAGAAAAAGGACATTACCTGTATTTTCTGGACTATAAGTCGCACTTTTTTCCATAGTCTGGCTAGGGGAGCGACGTATACTCAGGTGTGACTTATATATTAAAATATTTCAGGTGTTGGTTAGAGGGCGCTCTAGGCTTGTGTACCAGCATCTGCTGCACCTGTACCACTGACAATTTAAAATGTAAACATTACCACTAACAACTTAGGCTATAAAGACAACTGAGAAAGAGCGGAATAATTGGAAATGGAACTGATGCTGAGTCTGACGACAGCCACGCAGAGGAGGAAGCGGCGCTTCGTCTACCTCCGGAGTTGGCGGAGTTGTTCAGAAGCGACACCGAGGATGAAGAATTTAAAGGATTTAGTGATTAGGAGTGAGATGGTGAGTTTGGTGAACTTGTTATATTATGTTCTTTATGCTATAGTTATGTGAATAACTGTTAATATATTACGTTAACATACGAGACACCTATTCAGTTCGTTGTTTATGCTTCATGTAGCTGAATAACCATTAATGTGTTACGTTAGCATAGCGCACACCTATTCAGCCTGTTGTTCTCTATTCTATTATTACTATAACTTGCCTTTCAACATGAAATGTCTGTTCTTGGTGTTGGGTTTTGTAAAACAAATTTCCCCCCAAAAATGCGACTTATAGTCCAGTGGGACTTATATACATTGTTTTCTTCATTATTCATTTTTTGGCTAGTGCGACTTATACTCCGGAGCGATTTATAGTCCGGAAAATACGGTAAGACCAACTGCAAATTAAGCCCACGGGCAAGAAAAAGATGGTCCGCGGGCCACAATTGACCCTTGGGCCATAGTTTGGACACCCCTCAATGTGGACAATGTGGCTAAGAGCACACCTTTTGCTAAATCTACAAAGGTTTGATAGTGTTTCAGCCTTTAGTTTACATGAGGACGGGGTTTCTGTTTTCCGAATCCGCAATCTGTGTTTTGGTCTCACAGCCACTCCGCTCTCTGTAAAATCAGCGACTCACTGAAAATGATGACGTAACAAGCCACAATCTGAACAGTGATTGGCCGTCAGCTGACCCTCGAACGCAAACTACAAGGCTTTTCTGTCTCAGTCTTTCATATTTAGTCCAGTCATATCTGTGTAAGTACTGAAGACACCAGAAGGCCGCAAGATCTTAGAGAAGCTGCAGACGGGAACTGTGATTTCCTCTGTTTACTCTCTGTGTGGAGCATTTGTACTGAACACAGCGCCGATTGCTGGACAAATACAGGTACTACAGTTTATTCACACCCAATGTCAGTTTCTTCACACCTTAGCGTATCTGTTTAAATGTGAATCAGAGATGGTTTGTTGGGATTTCCTGGTTATTGTTGTCATCTAAACCTACCAAGAGCCTTCATAGGTCCACAAATAAACTTTAAAGAAACTATATTCCATTATGATGATATTTTATGTGATCATTTATGCACTAGAGAGGAAGTGTAGTTTTTGACCTGTGTTTAAAATCCATTTAGATTAAAAAAATATATATAAATCAAACTCTGATCTAGGTCTAAAGTTAAATTAGCCCTGATCAAGTTTTAAAATGGCTTTAAACTCCTCAAAGCAGCTCTGCCTCATGAAGGGTTTGTAAAAACTAAAACATCCGCCAACATCTGTGCAGCTTCTGTCCAGGTGTAGTGTAGATATAAACAGTCCACATTTCCCATATAGTCTGTAGGGGGTTCCCAGCCCAGCTCCAGGGCTGTAGGGGGCGCTGTAGGCCGGTTCCAGGGCTGCTCTAGACCTGCTCTGGATCGGGAGGAGGGTCCGGATGCAGGCGACAGATGGGTTTGTTGCACATTGGACACACACTTCGGATCTCCAACCACTTCAGAAGGCACCTGAGGGACACAGCACACATCGCAGGGGGTTTGAGTTTTGACTACGATCATTTTTTAAGCCAGGGCCCAGAGGGGAAATATTTTTAAAATGCTGTATACATGTTTCTGAGCCATAGCCCCACCTCTCCCTTAACACACATGCTCTAAACTCTGACAACAGCAACCACAGTGGCGCCTTACTCCCAGTTACTCAGCACTGTTAAAAGTCCTCCTGTTAAAAGTGTTTGCAAAAGAGAGGCACTTGCAAGTCACAGAATAATTGGTGCTGATTAAATAAAGAACAAGCTAGAGACCATTGTTTGTTTAAGGCAATCATAGCAATGACTCATATGATGTACAACAAATCGCTATGTCAACAAGTAAAACAAATGTACATTTCACAACAGCAAGTTTGGCAGCTTCTACACGACAGTCCATCCTGATGTTTGCTACAGTAGTATTCTGTTTTCAAAAGCCAACAAAGTAACATTTGAACATTAAAAAACAGGCTGATTTTAAAGCTTACGCTGAGTAATGAGACGGAATACCAATACTAATACCAAAGTTTTTATACAAATTGTTGCGTACATAACTGCAATTAATTTCTGATCAACTACTCAGGAGGCACAATGCACAAATGTACAAACCCAGCTACAGAAACATGTTTATAGCCTTGTTCACATGGTATTAGTATTACCTAGGGACCTCCAGTAATTTGTAATAATCGCCGATGTCGTCTGTGATTTTTATCCGATGCGAATCATCCATGTCTGTAAAAATTCCCCCGAAAATTACCTAGCATACCTCGGCCAACTCAGAAGTCCTCTGATAATACCAGTCCCCATGTTTGTGATTCAGGGGGATTTTGTCGGCAGATTGTTTCCTAAAGTTCTTAACAGCGATCCAAAATCTCTTTAACGCTCCATTTTACCTTGGTATCTTAATAATAAGACGTCTGTTTTGGTTTTACTCCGAAACGATTACTTTTTTTCTCAGAGTAAGTAAGTAAAAAAAAAAAAAAAAAAAAGAGTAAACAGCCTACATTGAAGACGTGACCCAGAAGCACACCTCCCGTCGTCATGGCAACGTTAGACTAAGTTTTTGGAGCAACATGGGGCTGTGTTAGAAAGTTTGGACGCTTTCAGTGCTAAAGTTAGATCCAGAGATGAATCACAGTGAAAGGCTTAATAAAGAGCGCCGCCTGCTGTTTAAGAAGAGAAATCTCCACAGATAATGGATGACCTGCGTCGTAGCGTGAGGTAAAGATTGTTTTTTGTCAGGACAGGAAATCAACATAAAAGATAGTAGTTTAGGATTAAGTAGAGCTAGAAACATAAACAAAATCTGTGATTTTTATTATAAATCTGTGTAATTTTCAATGCATCATATCTGGAAAGTTTGTAAAATTTAGTAAATTACAGACATTGTTTATCCCGCGCGAATGCCCGACTAAAAACACTGACGTCAGGGGGTAATTCATGAATTATAGAGGTCCAGGGGTAATGCTTATCCCGTACAAATAGGGATTTTGAGTAATGCTCAGTCTCCTTTGAGCTGTTGGCAAATCTAAAACCTGCCCACTCCTGACAGGCACTGCCACACAGGTTTGGTGGCACAGTGGTCAGGGCTCCTGCCTCACAGGCGAGAAGGAGTTCACCCAACATGCACAGCAGGCTAATCCTCCAGCCAGGTACTGCTGACCAGATCCTGGCTCAGATCTGGAGACTGAGGGATGGGTCAAATGCAGAGGACAAATTTCCCTACAGGACAATAAAGTCTACCTTAACACCACTGGGCAGAGTGTCTCTGAACTAGAATGAGGCTTGTAATAACAACACGCAAAGAAAAACTGAAACACAACAATACAAAAATACACAGACACACATTCTGAAACACACGCAGCAAGTTTGGAAACAAGAACACAAATTTAAAAACGCACACAAATTTGGAAACACATGAGTAGGTTAGGACCTTCGTGCTTGACTGTGACTGGACAGAAGAGAGCTGTTTCCAGTCTGTTTCCTGATTATCTGTGTCCTGTTTATACAAACATCCCACTTTTATGAAGCAGCTAAGCAAATTTCAAAGACTTTTGGGTGAATATTTTTCAAATTCGTGTACGTGTTTCCAAAATTTAATTTGTGTTTTCAAATTTGTGGGCATGTTTCAGTTTATGTTTGCGTGTTTTTACTTTTGTTAATGTGATATGCCATCGTATTTGTCCTAGATAAGATGGATTTTCAGGAGTTTGTGGATAGTTTTGGTGGATAATCCTAAAGCTGGGGACACACTACACGATTTTCTCAGTGGTTACAGATTCTGAAAAGACTAGGAGCAAACACTAACGACTGGTTTCAGCAGATTTAGTTCTGACGACTGAAAGACTGCGCCTCACACACTACAAGATCTGCTGAGGCCGCAACTGACGCCAACCAAACGCAGCAAACTCTGGCAGGGAACTTGCCAAAACTAAATGGTAAACAAACATGGAGCTACCTGGGTCGCTGTTGCCGTTGTGTGCACAGCTATCTGTTCGGAAAAAAGGAAAAAGAAAAAACGTCTATGTATCCAGTTTCGATTGGGTAGCGCTCAACTTTCTTCTGTGTTTGCCATGGTTGTTTATGTCTTCTTCTTCTTCTTCTTCTTCTTCTTCTTCTTCAAATTTCCGCTTATATTTTCCTGCTGCTTCCTGTTGCGTCGTCTTCGTTCTCTGACGCTATTTCCTGTGTCCCATCAGCTGTTTTTTCATCGGCCGCTGGACTCCATGAATTCCCAGTTGGATGTAAACAGCCCACACTACAGGAGAGTTGCTTGCGACTGACAGTCAGGCCGGGTTTTTGCGCCGATTCGAGTCTTTGAACATCACACACTAACGGATTTCAGGGCCGACTGATGATTACGATTCCCTGCAGCTAGTGTTGACTGCTACAGACTCGAGCAACTGTGAATCGTTATAAAATCGGGCAAAAAAATTGTGTAGTGTGTCCCCAGCTTAAGTCGTCCATTGAAAACTTTCGCAGTCTAGAAAGCACTGGTACTCACCGGGTAGAGCACATATCGTCTACCAGAGCGACCTGGGTTGGAGTTTCCTCTATCTCCAGTGTGTGTTCAACCTGATTTACTCTCATTCTACTGTATTTCTGCTATTAAAAATCTAAAAGTATTACAGTCTTCTTCACTTACAACAACACTATACATTCACAGCTTATGTCGTTTACACCAGAAGCTTCAATACAATCTCTGGGACTTTCAGATTCCTTTTAAAAAAGAAGCAAAGCAAGACAATGAGAGACCTTTGAAGGGGTTAAATAACAGCTGGTGTAAAGTGTGTCACAGAGAAGTAAATGTACAAAAGTCAGAGTCACACCTGAGCTGTGGGCTAGAACAGGATCTGAGGCTGTGCTCCAACACGCTGCAGTTTACAGGAATGTGCTGCTGGGTAAAACACTCTCCTCACTTCTACTTACAACAGAGGTGACAGAAAGAAACGGCAGGACAATAACGAGGATTAACGTGGTTTATATTAAAAATCTCCACCCAAATAATAAAATATCTGGGTCAGAGAGGGTAAATAGTGAGTTTTGTGGGAGTTTAGGCGTCAGGCAGCCAAGTTATTTAAGATTTATTTAAGATTTCCAGCTAGAAGCACTTGGAAATCCATTGTTTTGCAATGGTAAAAACCTGTACACTAACTAGTTCAGAGGTAAATGCTCTATCAGTTAGGTCCTTATATCTCACAATAGTAAAGAATCTGCTAAAACTAATCATGTGTTTTCTTTTATTGACTCCTTGGCCCTTTCTCGCAATGAATACAAACAACTTCTTTTTTTACCCATTACTGACCTTTCCTGAAAATTGTATTCAACTTTTTAATAATCTTGTTGTCAAACCAAAAAAAAATCAAGAAACCAACAAACCAACACTGTCAGGAGACTCTTTGGCTGGAGGTAATTGTGCCAAAAATACAAATAAATGTTGCAGACATGAGCTAGACCTGGACTCAAACCAAACCTGGACTGCCAAAGAAGTTAGCCTGGTATCTCTTCACTTGAGTTTGACTTAGGTGTATAGTAAACAAATGACTCCTCTCAACAACAAACATGGCGGCGAAGTATTTACACACATAAAAGACCAGAAAACGCTGCAACTCTGTCCTTTTTTGTGAACGGGGACGGCAGCAGAAGCCAGTTGTACAAAGATTTGTGGAAAAAGTGAGACGGAAAGTGACGAAGGAAAGCACCATTAATCAGGTCAGAGAAGTTATTAAATTCACTCTGTATAAGTCGGCGCCATCTTGGTCATGTTTGATTGGTGATTATATTCCACTTCTGTGAGACGCACTGCAGATAAACGACTGTGATGACTCCCTGTTGTGGCAGATCAAGGGAGCGGTGTAAGTAATAGGTAGTAATAATGAACTTGATTTAGAGCCAAACAACGCCACCCCAGGAGTTTAGCCTGAAGAATTCTAAATACATGTAAGGCACACAGCTCCGTTCAGCTGAAATGATAGAGAAAATGACTTTACGTTCCATTTAAATTCATGTATTTGAGATTACCACATTTAAAAACATGTCAGTGACTTCCACATACAAGTCGCACAGAGAGCACAGAGAGGGGTCATCAAAAAGGGCAGCGACAGGGCCCTAAAGGTAGCAGCCATGTAGTCAGTTTGCGTTATATTTGATTAAAAACGCAAGTTAATTTAGACAGAACAGGAGCAGTGTTCGTCATCACACGCCACTTTGAATGCTGGCCCCCAAACACCAAGCGAACACAAGGAAACTACAGCCCATTAGCTCATACGCAAGACAATAAAGTGGACAAAACAAACTCTCTAGCTCACTCTACACTACCGTACTACTACACTACGGCTGGGGATCCAGACTTTCCTGCTCTCGAAAAGAAAGTGTGTTGGTCTAACTCAGCCATTCCCAAAGTCAGGAGCGTCACGGCCCTCCTTAAATCCCACACAGACCCCCAACAATACAACTTCCCTCCATTACAAATTTTATTTTCATGTTTTTCTTCATATATTTCTATAAAACATTACAAAGACACTGACTATTGGCTAAAAAGTGTTTTAAAGTTATATTTTTAAACAAATACACTGTAAAAAAAATAAAATGCTGCAAAAACTCAATAACTCAAGGCAAAGGATCCCTCAAGATTTTTGGGGCCAACTCAAAATCTCAATCTCATTTTCCACACTTTCACTTAATTTGATGTTCATACGCCTCTCTCATTATATTTTTACTCATCTTACAGCCAACTTACAGTGTTCAGAAAAAGTTATTCTTTTGTTAAAGTTACACTGTGTAACTTTTCTCCTAAATATGTGGGGCATACTGACTTGTTTTTGTGATTTTTTGAGCGATTATAAGGCCTGAGGCGCGATCTGTTGCTCCGAGCGGGGCTTCTGTACTGAGAAACCACCCTCGCAACTTGGCCGGGAGCGCTCCGCTGTTGAGGGAGAGTCACGTGACAGGGAACGACTTGAGGCGCAGGTATAACCAGGAAGCTACTTTTAGCGTTGTTATTTTCGCCAGTTCGTCAGGGCCAAAGGACACAAGAAGATGAAGACAATGTCGGACGAGGCAAGAAAAAGAAAATGTGAAAGGGACCGCACCAGATCACAGACAAGAGTCAACATCAGACAGACTTTTGCTCGCTGGCGTCAGATGAGAGACAGAGAAGGCTGCAAATCAGATCACGTTTTTGCTTCTTTATTGTTGGGCAGGTAAATTAGCCTCTTTATTTTTTCTTTAGAACGTGCTTTTTCATACAGTTATTAGTTGTTTTTACTGCGACCATTGCGCGATATTTGTTGATAAGCTAACGCTAGCGCTAACTCTATAGAAGATCCAGTCCAAACTTCCAAAGGTAGCAGCAGGTCAACTAAAGTTGAAACAATGATGGAAATAGACGCACGCTCGCACAGTTTCAGAAGGAGGAGGGGCCCTAGTGTTTACGTTTTGCGACAGTGCAGTGGCACCTGTGGCCTCTAGAGGCGCAAGACCGGGAAGCTTACACAGTGTAACTTTAGAAATGTAGTATATTTAGTTATTATTATCAGAAGTCAGTTGGCTGTAAGATGAGTTGGAAAAAATAAAGATAGTGAGTAAAACTTAAAATTTCAAGTTTTTAGATGTATGAACGTTAAATTTGGTGAGTAAAAAATATTAGTTGTTGAAAACTTGAGATTTTGAGTTGATCACCTAAACTCAAAAATCTCAATGGATCCTGTTGCCTTGAGTTTTTGCAGCATTGTTTTTTACAGTGCATTCAAACTCAATTTATTTTTATGTACTTAATATAGACAGCCTCTGGGGGCCCCGGACCCCACTTTGGGAACCACTGGTCTCACTGTCCAGGCGAGGCGTTAGGATCTTTGTCCATATATTTCACCAAAAACCTTCCCACAAAATCTTCCAAAGTCTGACCATCACTTATCTTGCTAACAAACAAACAAACAAACAAACAAACAAACTTGAGGCATGAGAACTTACTTTTTGTGGAAGGCGTGCGAGCAGGGGCACACTCCCAGCTCGTCTTTGGTTCGAAACTCTTCCAGACACACCGCGCACGTTTGCTGCAGAGAAAAACACAAGATTGGGCCAAGATGTAATTAAAGTTATAACATAAGAGCTCGACTTACACAAGAGTTATCTAAGCTGCTTGTTATTAATGTGCAACGTGTTATAACCGCACTGGGATTACAGAATAACAAACACTACCACTACTGCCCTTCATGAAGCCACAAAGACATCGACTAAAACTAATCCAGCTACTAAAGTTCACTGAAATATCATTTTTATCTTATTTTTAAGTGACAAAGACAAATGATAAACTTACAAAATGCTACCGTCAGATGTTTATGTGGCGCACACACATCATTTAGGACAAGGGGAGTCCAAACTATGGCCCTGGAACCAAATGGACCTTTTTTGTTGGCCCTCGAGCTTCATTCCTAATCTTAAAGGTTATCATGTTACTGTGAGGTGGACCTGGCAGTAAAGGTACACATTAAAATTTGGGGTAGGAGCACTGAGAAAAATTATAAAAGAGTGGAACTACGTCAATGCTCTTTTCTGCGTATATTTTTGAGTGTGTGGCCTTCAATAAAAACTGTTAGCACATCCCTGATTTAGGACAAAATTGGGATCTGTTTCGTTTCAAAGAGCCGTTCATTTTTGTATTCATGTAATTTTAAGAAGAAAATAAACACTGGGATGAGTGATGCACTATAATTTTAATTAGAATAGAGCATATATTCTATTGATGGTAATACAATTCTGACACTGGGTATGTGCTCATCTCCGCTCTCTTCATCTCTTTCTGTTTCTGTCTCTTGAGCTTCTTTTTTTTATTTTCTTATGAGGTTTTTTCAAGGTTGGCAAACAAAAAACAGGTTGTTCATTTTAATCTGAGAGAGGAAAAAAAGAAAAGAACACCTAGCGCACCACTGAGAGACAACATGCCTGTGAGTTTTTGACGACTGGAGCTTTTTGAAAACTCTTGATCAAAAACAACCTCCAAACAATCTCATACTTCATCATTTTTGCCATATTTCACTTTGTATCAGGAAAGTTGTAGCCAGAGCTAAAGTTAGTCACTGATTTATTCAAAGACTGATTTTCTTTTTGACTCATTTTCTTGGCTCTTTTTCAATAAATGTGGTGTAAAAACCTCCGCCAGCGCCGCCATGTTTGTTGTGGTTGTTGATATTTTTCTTCCGCAATTGCCCCCTACTGGATATTTAACATAAGACACATGTTGAAATAGGAAATAGTGGGAAGTATAAACGCTGTGACGGCTAACAACGCTTGGAACGGACATAGTGCTGCACAATATATCGCAAAATTATCGTTATCGCAATATCAGCGTATCGCAATAATCTAAATATATCGCAATAACGCTGTGGTCTTCCATCTGACAGAGATTTACACTGAAGAATCATTTTTCCACCAGAGCCTTAAAAGAACATGTGTTGTGACTAAATAAAAATGTTTAAAAAGTCCAGTTTTAGTGGTAATTTAATTAATTTAGTCACAGCTTAGCCTTGTTTTATTCCTGTGTTAGTTTTGATTTTGTTCGCTGTTTTGACTTGTAAATACAGGAACTTACATTTTTTGTGAAATGTAGTGAATTTAACTTACTATGTTCAAAAAGTAGGCTCGATTTTCAAATATCGCAATAATATCGTTATCGCAATTTTCAACATAGTTATCGAATATCGCATATTTTCTCCGTATCGTGCAGGCCTAAATGGACGGATCTATTTACGTATGAAAATAAATAACTTAACTGACCACTGTTACTGATGGAAATAAGATTAATAAATGAAAGAAGACTACTTTTTATCTTTTTAAGACGCTTCAATGAAATATCTAAGAATAGCAAAACTCAAGGAAGGCATTTTTTGAAGCCGTAGCCAGTGTGAACGCCTCCACACACCCAATGCAAAGATGTGTTTTTAACTTATCATTTATCTAAAAGACCACACAATTACTCAGCATGTCATTTAACTTATGTTCACATTTTGACTCTTTCACATTTAAATCCTTCCTGTGCATGTTGTTTTAATGACACGCTTCCACTTCCTCAAATATGGTTTTCATTTGGTCCGACTTCAATCAGGATTTGCCAAAAAACCGCACTGACGTTTAATGTTAATTACACAGGCCACAGTTTTTTATGGCCATAATTTGACAGCTTTCCCGTCCGTAATGTCCGCAGCGCGTCCTTATCTCTGTGCAGAAGATTACAGATCCAGACAGAGACTCGTATCCGCTGCTATAAATGGACAAACTGCTAATTCACCAAAGTAATTGTAGAGCTTTTGAATGGGTTTTTAACCTCGGTTAATCTCAGTGTCGCCTTTCTAAGTTTGTCATGTGGTTATTGAGTCCAGAGTTTCCCAAGTGGTGGGTTTGGGCTTAAAAGTGGGTCACAAGGAGGTTGAATATTGTTTCAACACTTGGCTAAGACAAAATGTTGTTTTATTTAACCCCGTAGCACCCTCTGTTGCAAATATGCAGCATATAATTCAAAGTATTTTTTTTTATGTATTAACTAATTCATGAATGCTGCTTACCAAAAATATTAACAAATTTTTGTTCTTACCCATCCCCGTTCACTAAAATTTAGCACAGATGCTTTATTTCCAACAAATATTTCTATGTCAGGGTTCTACGGAGTTAAACACTGTGCCACAAATGTCATAGTAAAGTAATGTACAAGGGCAGCAGTAGCTCAGTAGCCATTCGCCCACTAACCCAAAAGGTTGGCAGACCGATCCCTGCTAGCAGCATTGCATACTGTCATTGTGTCCTTAGGCAAGACATTTTCGTTTGCCGGTTGAATTTTCCACAGCTGTATCTTAACTTTAGAGGTTAGGCCTGGATTTATGGCTGTCTGCTTGAGTGTACACCGCTAATCTCACTTCCTCCGCCAGAAATCTAGGGGTAATCTTTGACTCTAACTTCCAAGAACATGTCAAAAAAAACCACTCAATCATGCTTTTTCCATCTTCGCACCATCTCCAAAATTAAGAAAACGCTAACTCCCCCAGATCTCAATAAAGTCATCAACGCTCTCATCTTCTCCAGGCTTGATTATTGCAACTCCCTCCTCTCCAATCTGGACAATAAATCTCTCTCGCGCCTTAAAACCCACTTTTATCGTCTTGCCTTTTTATAATAACTATGTTTTTATTTCTATTTACTCTGTTGCTCATGTATTGTTTTTTATAATCTTTTTTGTTGTTAAGCACTTTGTAAACCTTGTTTTTAAAAGTGCTATATAAATAAAGATTATTATTATTTAGTTTTTAGTATTTTATCAGGATTAAAGAAAGAAAAATAATAATTTTAACAAAATTAAATGTTTTAAAAGACGTGACACTACATGCCACCACAGAGATAATTTAATCTGCCTATAAATAAACCTGTTTTTTAAATATTCAATAAGTACATACATAAAGATTCAAGATTAATTTATTAATGACCAGGCAAAAATGTTGGTGGAATTTGCTTTCGGTACAGAACAGCAAAACTTAATTCTATAATTCTTTAAGCTCTTTGCAAGTTAGAAAATAAAACTAAATCAATTGTGGTGAATAAAAAACTAAATGGCTAACAACTTTTGACAAATACTTGCCACAGTGGCCATTGAGCAAAAAAGTTAATGCCCTGCCTGCCTGTGTTTGGCGGTGGTCAGAGAGGCCGTAGGCACAGAATGGCAGCCACATCTCTGTCAGTCTGCCCCAGGGCAATTCAATTCAATTCAGTTTTATTTGTACAAGCCCAGTATCACAACAAAAGTCGCCTCAAAGGCTTCACAAACAGTTGATCAAACATAAACACACAATCAGACTTAACACACAATCAACACAAACAATAACTACACTAAACTAAACAGAGCCAGGACACTCCATGTCCTTAAACCCTCCTTCTCGATAAGGAAAAACTCCTAAAAAAAACCAACTGTGGGAAAAAAAAAAGAAGAAACCTTGTGGAGCCCATGATTATGTGGCCACAGAAGTAGCTCACCACCTCTGAGAAGTGAATGAATAATGCACCAAACTGTAAAGGCCGATACATTAACCTCTTAAACCCGAATAGAGCTCCAATGGCGCCCCCTTGCGTCCGCTTGTTGGGACCATAGCGGGGAGATACAACGGCTGACACACACATGTTTGACATCCTCGTGTTCGGACAATTCGTGGCAACAAAACTATCTACTTCAATTTCTATTCAACAGTTGGATTCCACCTGGATTTTTTAAAAATAAAACATGTATATCTTTCCATTACTTTGTTTATTTGGCACAAATTTTGCTGCAGTAGACCAAGATATGTGAAATTGTCAACTTATGTTGTTATTTGCTACACTACAGGAAGGAAAAAGGCTTTTTTGGAGGCAAATGTGTTTGTTTTTTTTCAGGCGGAAATTAGAATAATCCATTTCAACCTCAATTTATGGTCAAACAATATAATTTATTACTATTATTTCTCTTCCACAGTAATCCCCAAAGTCTACCAATTAATTTGCTACCAAGGTTAGCTATGTACACCTAGTAAATGCTAAGTAAAACCTTAATAAATGTAGATATAGAATTTTCGGGAAAAAGGCCTCAGAGCTTAACAGGTTAAAAAAAATGTTGGTTCCATAAATAGTGGGCCACATTAATAAAACTACTACTTTCGTGTTTATTTAAAGGAATATTTAACTTACACCAAGAAGACTCATTTTCTTTCCAGCTCCTTTCAAAACGACCTGTGGATGAGAAACAAATGTGGGTCACCAAACATTAACGTAGGTCTTCTTCTTCTTTTCCTTTTTTCTCAGTCTGGAAACTTTATCTCCAGAACCTCTCTCTCCCTCGCTCTCATTCCTATTCCTTTCTATTCTCATCATAAACAAAGAAAACAGAAACATCTTCAGCTCAGATAATAACTGGTGGATATTAAAATGTAAGTCCGCTGTGGCCTTCTTCTTACCTTATTGTAAACATACTGCCTCGCTGCTTCTCGTCTCACCCTGAAAAGACAAAAACAAGTCTGTATCATCACCAGAACATCAGTCACGATACATAAACATATGGCTTACTTTGCATATTGACCCTATAGGATCCTCTCGTGTTTTTCGACAGAGGCAGGTCCCGTCTCGCAGTTCGACTTAAATCCAACTTCAGTGTCAGGAGGAATTCCTCACGTTCAGGTTCAAGTACGAGCCTGTCTCTTTAATTCTATTGTGTGTTATTAAAGGTTTTATCAGTAATATTTTCCATTGTCTCTGCTTTAGTCAGAAAGACGCTGGTGATTTTCTTCTTGTTATCTTGTTTTAACTTTAACATGAATGCACAACTATAAAGAAAATATATTCACTTCATTGGTTACCATGGTTGGTTCAAATATAAATTTTTGATTGGTTGACATTATACTTGTTTACTAAACTAATCGTCAACTAATTTAATAATCAATGAATCAGTATCTGGGCTAGCTATAAGAGAGGAAGTTTTATTACCTTTTCCTACACCATACTTTTTAGTCTCACCTTTCGCCCTAAGCACACAAAAAATGTATCTAAAGGTCAATAATTCCATTTTTTTTTCATGGTTACAACTGATTAACTTCAGTCCTCATTCATACACAGCAAAATTCATTCTGTTTATGAAGTTTAACCCCTTAAATTCCAGTTTATGTGGTGCAAACCTCTGCCTCTGCTCAGTCTGGGCACTGTTTCTATTTTCTACTTTTTCTCTGTAAGAACTACATTTTGGATTTGTGCTCACGCAAACACAAACTTCTCAACAAACACTTTCACACCAATTTATGCCAACCCTAAAACTCACCCGAATCATTTTAGTTCACAAAATGTTTTTTATTTGATAATTTATACAAACACTAATGTGGCCATCTCCAAATTTATACCTCTATCTACCATATATGGGGGAAATGGCGCCACCTAGTGAAAAACAATAAAAACTAAAATTCCAATCCCTCACTATCATGAATCCATGAAACATGATAAAAATGTGAAATTATATCACAGTGACAGTGTATAATAAAAATGTTGTTTTAATGGGAGTCAATGGCACAAAAACTGTCTTAGGGCTAAAGGTGTGACTATTTTTTAAACACCTTTTTAAGACGATTTAAAAAAAAAAAATCTTTAAATCTGAAAATTCAGCCAAAAATACACACCTGAGGCAAAATCTATGCCATTTGAATGAACACAGCAAAAGTTATCCACAAAAAACTGCTGCAAAACATCAAAAACTTTGTCAGGTTAAAATTTTGTAAAAACCTGTGACGTTTGTGGTTTTGTTTTGTTTTTTTAATGGTTTTGGACTCCTTTGCTTTAGTATTTCATGCTTTATAACTTAAAATAATGTGTATCTATGGAAAACATCTTCTTTTAGGGAGCTGTTACTTGTGGGGACTGGACAAAGCAGAAAATGACTATTTAGCACGGCTATTAGCGACATGAGGCTAACAGATAGATAAATGAGGGTTAGGGTTTAAGACTTCCTGGTTTCTGCGTAGAGACGTGAGACCGAGCGTTTTCTGCTCTGGAGAAGGACAGCGCCTCAGGATACAGGATTACTCAAACAAAACACTACTCCAGGTCTGTTTTTGAGGTGAAAACAACATAATAACATGGATAAAAGCTGAAAAAAATCGATTCAGTTTAATCAATTATCAAAATAATCGTTAGTTGCCGCCCTGAATATACAGCGTTATACGTCACAGTCCACTAACGATGGCCTGTAACCGAGCAACTGGAAGTACATTCGCTGTTGAATCATTAAAGTGACAGCAGGAATCGACAACGTGCTCCATTAACCTTTATTGTCAGGACAAGGGTCAGCTATAAATGATACATGATACATTTCAATCACTGTGTGGGGCCAAGACCAAGACCAAGGCAAACCGTGACCTAACCCTGTGGACTAACACGAAAATTAATGAGAAAAGTTTCAAAAAAGTGGTTAAAATACATTATATACTAATTATTACTTATGGAGTATTGGATTTTCTTATGTTTGGTGAAAAGAAATCGAGATTGCCACATCCAAGAGTGAGACAAAATTGGATTCGAGGCCAAGACCAAGACCGAGTAAAACTGCAGCCTGAAACCAAGACGAGACCAAGACCATTAAAAAAACTGTCTCAAGACCAAGAGCGGTTTCGGGACGCTAGAAAAAACTAACTAGATATGACACTGAATCTGACCACTAAGAAAAAAACCTAAGGAAGGGAACATAACAAGGCCTCATTTCCCAAAATCTGTCTAATTTTGGGAAGTTAAGGCTTTGCTAAATGTACTTTTTGTCATCTTGGTCTTGGTCTTGGTCTCAAATCCAACTTTACTCGGTCTTGTCTCAGTCTCAGATGTGGTGGAAGAAATTTTATTGACCAAATGTTAAACAAAAGTGCTCTTCTAGTTTTCCCGCGTTGAAGAACCAGGAACATGATCTGTCTCTGTTTGTTTGTGGAGTCTGTTGCGTTAAAATAATCATTTAAAACCACTTTTCCCTTTCTTTAGTGTTCGCAGGGTTTAGCCTCGACCTCGGACCTGAAACCTCTCAGTCTCTCAAGCCTTGATCTCAGTTCACTCTGGACTCAGACTGGTCTTGGTCTGGATTAGTACAGTCCTGACTACAACACTAGTTACCTGTCCACTGTGTTACTGTACAGTGTGTTACCTGTCCACTGTGTTACCAGTACAGTGGTGTTACCTGTACAGTGGTGTTACCTGCCTAGTGTGTTACAGTACAGTAGTGTTATCTGTCCAGTGCTGTTACCTGTCCAGTGCTGTTACCTGTACAGTGGTGTTACCTGCCTAGTGTGTTACCTGTACAGTAGTGTTATCTGTCCAGTGCTGTTACCTGTCCAGTGCTGTTACCTGTCCACTGTGTTACTGTACAGTGGTGTTACCTGTACAGTGGTGTTACCTGCCTAGTGTGTTACAGTACAGTAGTGTTATCTGTCCAGTGCTGTTACCTGTCCAGTGCTGTTACCTGTACAGTGGTGTTACCTGCCTAGTGTGTTACCTGTACAGTAGTGTTATCTGTCCAGTGCTGTTACCTGTCCAGTGCTGTTACCTGTACAGTGTGTTACCTGTACAGTGGTGTTACCTGCCTAGTGTGTTACCTGTACAGTAGTGTTACCTGTCCAGTGCTGTTACCTGTCCAGTGCTGTTACCTGTACAGTGTGTTACCTGTACAGTGGTGTTACCTGTCTAGTGTGTTACAGTACAGTGTGTTATCTGTCCAGTGCTGTTACCTGTCCAGTGCTGTTACCTGTACAGTGGTGTTACGTGCCTAGTGTGTTACCTGTACAGTAGTGTTATCTGTCCAGTGCTGTTACCTGTCCAGTGCTGTTACCTGTACAGTGGTGTTACCTGCCTAGTGTGTTACCTGTACAGTAGTGTTACCTGTCCAGTGCTGTTACCTGTCCAGTGCTGTTACCTGTACAGTGTGTTACCTGTACAGTGGTGTTACCTGTCTAGTGTGTTACAGTACAGTGTGTTATCTGTCCAGTGCTGTTACCTGTCCAGTGCTGTTACCTGTACAGTGGTGTTACGTGCCTAGTGTGTTACCTGTACAGCAGTGTTACCAGTAGAGTGCTGTTACCTGTCCAGTGCTGTTACCTGTACAGTGGTGTTACCTGTCCAGTGTGTTACCTGTACAGTGGTGTTATCTGTCCAGTGTGTTACCTGTCCAGTGCTGTTACCTGTCCAGTGCTGTTACCTGTCCAGTGCTGTTACCTGTACAGCTGTGTAAAACTCATCAGCTTCTCCTGGACATTTACGATCCCTTCATTTCCACTCATGTCACCGTCCCGTGTCTCCGTGAGTACACTGTGTTTTTAATAAGCCCGTGTTTGCCTTTGTCTGCGCTCGCCTCTGCCTGACCCCTGTTTACAGAGGCATTCTCGCCGTCTGACAGCTCAGTACGTGAACAAACAGACTCCAGGAGCAGGTTTTTCCAGACTACAGCACACCACACGGAGCTCAGGCAGCTCTCCATCACCGCTTTACTTTAGACCTGCAGCTCCAGCCCAGTCAGCGAGGAGATCCAGGCAGACTCAGATCTAAACTACAGACCTACCGACCGTTTTAGTGACTGTGAACAGCTCCTCATGCATTTGTAGCTTAATCAGATTCTATACACTAACCCACAAATATAGCAAATTATTTTATTAAGTGCAATTTACATCTTACAGCAGTGATTCTGAAGAATACTGTCTCCCCAAGTACCGTCTTTATTGAACTAAAGTAGGTCTAAATCAGGACTTATCCAGGTCTAAACCTCAGATTAAAAGAGGGATTTAAAAACAGGACTAAACCATGTCTAAACTGGGAACAGAACAAAAAACAGAAATAAACACACAAGGACAAAACTTATGTTCAAAAATGGTCTACACTAGGACTGAATCTGAGACAAAACTGGGCCTAAACCAGGAGTAAACAGGACCGAAAGTCAGAGTTAAACTGGGCCTAAACCAGGGCAAAACTGGGCCCAAATTTGGGACTAAACTGGATCTAAATCAGGAATAAACTGAGCCTAAATCATACTACACTGGGCCTTAATCAGGACTAATCTGGGCCTAAATCTCGAAGTAAACTGGGCCTAAACCAGGACTAAATCTGGGCCTAAATCCGGAAGTAAACTGGGCCTAAACCAGGACTAAATCTGGGCCTAAATCCGGAAGTAAACTGGGCCTAAACCAGGACTAAATCTGGGCCTAAATCCGGAAGTAAACTGGGCCTAAACCAGGACTAAATCTGGGCCTAAATCCGGAAGTAAACTGGGCCTAAACCAGGACTGAATTAGGCCTAAAGTGGGACTAAACTGGACCAAAACTGTGACTAAGCTAAGTGAATTATCTGACCTATATCTGAAGTGTGTCAACAACTTGTCCCTCCAGGGCTACCATAGATGTTTACAATGAGATAGAAAGGAAAAATAAGTGAGGTTTGACACTGTGGTCTGCAATAATGTCACAAAAAACTGCACATTGCCTCTTAAGAGCTTTAAAAAGATCTATATTTATTAAACAACATTTTTTAAATCTCTGCACTCGGCCAACTTGACTAATTTTTAAAAGTTATTTACACAGCAACAAGCAGAGATTGTCAAACTTTTCACTCTGACCGCCACAGAAAATATGTAGAACCATCTCTAACTGGGTAAAATAAACTAAACCAGGTCTAAACCCAAGATAAAACAATGATTTAATCTTAAGGAGGACTAAACCAAGACTAAACTAGGCCTAAATCTGTGACTAAACTAAGTCTAAACCAGGACTAAATCTGGGCCTAAACCACAACTAAACTAGGCCTAAACCTGGGACTAAACAGGACCTAAACCAGGACTAAATCTGGGCCTAAACCAAGACTAAACTAGGCCTAAACCAGGACTAAATCTGGGCCTAAACCAAGACTAAACTAGGCCTAAACCTGGGACTAAACTAGGTCTAAACCAGGACTAAATCTGGGCCTAAACCATGACTAAACTAGGCCTAAACCTGGGACTAAACTAGGTCTAAACCAGGACTAAATCTGGGCCTAAACCACGACTAAACTAGGCCTAAACCTGGGACTAAACAGGACCTAAACCAGGACTAAATCTGGGCCTAAACCAAGACTAAACTAGGCCTAAACCAGGACTAAATCTGGGCCTAAACCAAGACTAAACTAGGCCTAAACCTGGGACTAAACTAGGTCTAAACCAGGACTAAATCTGGGCCTAAACCACGACTAAACTAGGCCTAAACCTGGGACTAAACAGGACCTAAACCAGGATTAAATCTGGGCCTAAACCACAACTAAACTAGGCCTAAACCTGGGACTAAACAGGACCTAAACCAGGACTAAATCTGGGCCTAAACCAAGACTAAACTAGGCCTAAACCTGGGACTAAACAGGATCTAAACCAGGACTAAATCTGGGCCTAAACCATGACTAAACTAGGCCTAAACCTGGGACTAAACAGGACCTAAACCAGGACTAAATCTGGGCCTAAACCACGACTAAACTAGGCCTAAACCTGGGACTAAACAGGACCTAAACCAGGACTAAATCTGGGCCTAAACCACGACTAAACTAGGCCTAAACCTGGGACTAAACAGGACCTAAACCAGGACTAAATCTGGGCCTAAACCAAGACTAAACTAGGCCTAAACCTGGGACTAAACAGGATCTAAACCAGGACTAAATCTGGGCCTAAACCATGACTAAACTAGGCCTAAACCTGGGACTAAACAGGACCTAAACCAGGACTAAATCTGGGCCTAAACCACGACTAAACTAGGCCTAAACCTGGGACTAAACAGGACCTAAACCAGGACTAAATCTGGGCCTAAACCACGACTAAACTAGGCCTAAACCTGGGACTAAACAGGACCTAAACCAGGACTAAATCTGGGCCTAAACCACAACTAAACTAGGCCTAAACCTGGGACTAAACAGGACCTAAACCAGGACTAAATCTGGGCCTAAACCACGACTAAACTAGGCCTAAACCTGGGACTAAACAGGACCTAAACCAGGACTAAATCTGGGCCTAAACCAAGACTAAACTAGGCCTAAACCTGGGACTAAACAGGATCTAAACCAGGACTAAATCTGGGCCTAAACCAAGACTAAACTAGGCCTAAACCTGGGACTAAACAGGATCTAAACCAGGACTAAATCTGGGCCTAAACCAAGACTAAACTAGGCCTAAACCTGGGACTAAACAGGATCTAAACCAGGACTAAATCTGGGCCTAAACCATGACTAAACTAGGCCTAAACCTGGGACTAAACAGGACCTAAACCAGGACTAAATCTGGGCCTAAACCACGACTAAACTAGGCCTAAACCTGGGACTAAACAGGACCTAAACCAGGACTAAATCTGGGCCTAAACCACGACTAAACTAGGCCTAAACCTGGGACTAAACAGGACCTAAACCAGGACTAAATCTGGGCCTAAACCACGACTAAACTAGGCCTAAACCTGGGACTAAACAGGACCTAAACCAGGACTAAATCTGGGCCTAAACCAAGACTAAACTAGGCCTAAACCTGGGACTAAACAGGACCTAAACCAGGACTAAATCTGGGCCTAAACCAAGACTAAACTAGGCCTAAACCTGGGACTAAACAGGATCTAAACCAGGACTAAATCTGGGCCTAAACCATGACTAAACTAGGCCTAAACCTGGGACTAAACAGGACCTAAACCAGGACTAAATCTGGGCCTAAACCACAACTAAACTAGGCCTAAACCTGGGACTAAACAGGACCTAAACCAGGACTAAATCTGGGCCTAAACCACGACTAAACTAGGCCTAAACCTGGGACTAAACAGGACCTAAACCAGGACTAAATCTGGGCCTAAACCACGACTAAACTAGGCCTAAACCTGGGACTAAACAGGACCTAAACCAGGACTAAATCTGGGCCTAAACCACGACTAAACTAGGCCTAAACCTGGGACTAAACAGGACCTAAACCAGGACTAAATCTGGGCCTAAACCAAGACTAAACTAGGCCTAAACCTGGGACTAAACAGGACCTAAACCAGGACTAAATCTGGGCCTAAACCACGACTAAACTAGGCCTAAACCTGGGACTAAACAGGACCTAAACCAGGACTAAATCTGGGCCTAAACCACGACTAAACTAGGCCTAAACCTGGGACTAAACAGGACCTAAACCAGGACTAAATCTGGGCCTAAACCAAGACTAAACTAGGCCTAAACCTGGGACTAAACAGGACCTAAACCAGGACTAAATCTGGGCCTAAACCACGACTAAACTAGGCCTAAACCTGGGACTAAACAGGACCTAAACCAGGACTAAATCTGGGCCTAAACCACAACTAAACTAGGCCTAAACCTGGGACTAAACAGGACCTAAACCAGGACTAAATCTGGGCCTAAACCAAGACTAAACTAGGCCTAAACCTGGGACTAAACAGGACCTAAACCAGGACTAAATCTGGGCCTAAACCAAGCCTAAACTAGGCCTAAACCTGGGACTAAACAGGACCTAAACCAGGACTAAATCTGGGCCTAAACCACGACTAAACTAGGCCTAAACCTGGGACTAAACAGGACCTAAACCAGGACTAAATCTGGGCCTAAACCACGACTAAACTAGGCCTAAACCTGGGACTAAACAGGACCTAAACCAGGACTAAATCTGGGCCTAAACCACGACTAAACTAGGCCTAAACCTGGGACTAAACAGGACCTAAACCAGGACTAAATCTGGGCCTAAACCAAGACTAAACTAGGCCTAAACCTGGGACTAAACAGGACCTAAACCAGGACTAAATCTGGGCCTAAACCACGACTAAACTAGGCCTAAACCTGGGACTAAACAGGACCTAAACCAGGACTAAATCTGGGCCTAAACCAAGACTAAACTAGGCCTAAACCTGGGACTAAACAGGACCTAAACCAGGACTAAATCTGGGCCTAAACCAAGACTAAACTAGGCCTAAACCTGGGACTAAACAGGACCTAAACCAGGACTAAATCTGGGCCTAAACCACGACTAAACTAGGCCTAAACCTGGGACTAAACAGGACCTAAACCAGGACTAAATCTGGGCCTAAACCACGACTAAACTAGGCCTAAACCTGGGACTAAACAGGACCTAAACCAGGACTAAGTGTAATGTTACCCAATTAAGCAGAAGCAGAAGATGAAACAGTTTTAATCCAAGGAAACATGGTTTACCTGTGTGTGGTACAGCAGTGTTACCTGTCCAGCGGTGTTACCTGTACAGTTGTGTTACCTGTACAGCAGTGTTACCTGTCCAGCGGTGTTACCTGTACAGTTGTGTTACCTGTACAGCAGTGTTACCTGTACAGTTGTGTTACCTGTACAGTGGTGTTACCTGTACAGCAGTGTTACGTGTACAGTTGTGTTACCTGTACAGTGGTGTTACCTGTACAGCAGTGTTACCTGTACAGTTGTGTTACCTGTACAGCAGTGTTACCTGTCCAGCGGTGTTACCTGTACAGTTGTGTTACCTGTACAGCAGTGTTACCTGTCCAGCGGTGTTACCTGTACAGTTGTGTTACCTGTACAGCAGTGTTACCTGTACAGTTGTGTTACCTGTACAGCAGTGTTACCTGTACAGTTGTGTTACCTGTACAGCAGTGTTACCTGTCCAGCGGTGTTACCTGTACAGTTGTGTTACCTGTACAGCAGTGTTACCTGTACAGTTGTGTTACCTGTACAGCAGTGTTACCTGTACAGCAGTGTTACCTGTACAGTTGTGTTACCTGTACAGCAGTGTTACCTGTACAGCAGTGTTACCTGTACAGTTGTGTTACCTGTACAGTGGTGTTACCTGTACAGCAGTGTTACCTGTACAGTTGTGTTACCTGTACAGCGGTGTTACCTGTACAGCAGTGTTACCTGTACAGTTGTGTTACCTGTACAGTTGTGTTACCTGTACAGTTGTGTTACCTGTACAGCAGTGTTACCTGTACAGTTGTGTTACCTGTACAGTTGTGTTACCTGTACAGTAGTGTTACCTGTACAGCTGTGTTACCTGTACAGTTGTGTTACCTGTACAGCGGTGTTACCTGTACAGTGATGTTACCTGTACAGCAGTGTTACCTGTACAGCAGTGTTACCTGTACAGCAGTGTTACCTGTACAGCGGTGTTACCTGTACAGTGATGTTACCTGTACAGTGATGTTACCTGTACAGCAGTGTTACCTGTACAGCTGTGTTACCTGTACAGTTGTGTTACCTGTACAGCGGTGTTACCTGTACAGTGATGTTACCTGTACAGCAGTGTTACCTGTACAGCAGTGTTACCTGTACAGCGGTGTTACCTGTACAGTGATGTTACCTGTACAGCGGTGTTACCTGTACAGTGATGTTACCTGTACAGCGGTGTTACCTGTACAGCGGTGTTACCTGTACAGTTGTGTTACCTGTACAGCAGTGTTACCTGTACAGTTGTGTTACCTGTACAGCGGTGTTACCTGTACAGTTGTGTTACCTGTACAGCAGTGTTACCTGTACAGCAGTGTTACCTGTCCAGCGGTGTTACCTGTACAGTGGTGTTACCTGTACAGCAGTGTTACCTGTACAGCAGTGTTACCTGTCCAGCGGTGTTACCTGTACAGTGGTGTTACCTGTACAGTTGTGTTACCTGTACAGCAGTGTTACCTGTCCAGCGGTGTTACCTGTACAGTGGTGTTACCTGTACAGTTGTGTTACCTGTACAGCAGTGTTACCTGTACAGCAGTGTTACCTGTACAGCAGTGTTACCTGTACAGCAGTGTTACCTGTACAGTTGTGTTACCTGTACAGCGGTGTTACCTGTACAGCGGTGTTACCTGATGAAGCAGCAGCAGAAGATGAGGCAGGGCAGCAGGACGAACAGCCCGATCCCGATGATGATGATGTAGACGTTCAGAGGCAGCTGCAGCAGCTCCTCGACCGTCATCCTGGAGGTCTACAAACCGCTTCACACAAACCTGCGAGGAACAGACACACAAAATGTAATATAATCCTCTTTTTTTGATCAGTTTTGGTGTCACTGCCTAGGAAGCTTCAGACATTCACAATTGCTACCTAAATAAGATTTTATATGGCCCTTGGCTTCTATTACAAAATGTATTACTTATGGCCCACCATCATTTTCAGTCGTGTTTCTGTAGCTTTGTCTGTACATTTATGCGTCTCATCTTCTGCTCTCTGCTTTGAGTCTTCTAATTAGTTGGTGAAAAAATAATTGTTGCATTTTTCAGGCTTAAAAATGTTATTAGGAAACATCAGGAGGGACTGTTGGCCCCTGAACATTTGCACATCTTCAATTTCAATCCATTTTGGAAAAGGTTTGGACACTCCTGCCTTAAACTTAACAAGATAAGAACAGCAACTGACCAAAAGTGAAACCAAAGTAGATTTAAATAAAGCTGGAAAAGTGTGAGTTAACAAATTTAATGTGCATGTTCAGAGAAAGAGAAGAGATATCGGCCTAAAGACTCACTTTGTAATCCCTTAATGAGCTGGTGGAAGTGTCTGGGGAGAGGGAGGTCCTGCTTACACCACTCTCTCTGCAACCTTACCCAGATGAGTAATCATTCTGAGCAATACATCCTTTTTCTGAGATCAAAATTGGAATAGATATTGTTTGTATAAATGCACTAATACTTTCGAGAGCGTTCTTGTTGTGTTTCCCGTTGTGTTTGTCCTCTTGTGGCCACAGTACGGCTGTCCCATGAGCCTCTCTGCTCTGTCTAAACTAAAGTGGTCCATTGTGTCTTGTGGCTTACATTATACAGCTATGAGATCACAAAGAACGACTCATCCCCTGCTCTGTCTCCGGTTTGAGCTGCACACTGCCAATTATGTTTATGTATGGAGCATGTGAAAAAAATTAAATGGAATTTCTCTTTTCATAAAAAACAATGAAATGTATGGCCATAGCGCTTGTATGGTATGTAGCATAGTCTGTAATTAGATTTAAGGCATTCAGTATTTATACATTTAAATGATAGAGTGGACAATGTCTCAGCAGTATCACATGGTGCTTCTGCATTGTTCAGATGCCACTGTGGAGATACTGCCCAATGGTTTTAATCAGAGAGAGACATGTAGTTGCTTAGAGGCACAGCACTGGCAAACAACTGGCTAAACTTTGGGTTTAATCCAGATTTAGAGCTGGTTTTCACCCATTTTCTCCAATTAAGATTAGTTATCAGTTTAGTTCTGGCTTAAACCTGGGTTTACTGAAGGGACATTTCAGTTCAGGTAGCCCTATAGCTTTTTATTTGTTTCTTTCCTTCATCTTGGCTTTTGGTTTCTCCTTGGTATATTCTTTATGTAAAGCTGTTTGTGTTTAGTTTAGTTTACAGTTTTGTTCCAGTTTATTCCTAGATTTGGAAAGTAAGTCTGCTTTAAAGATCTCCTACTCTGCTAAATCAACTTTTTCTCTCTTTTAATCATGTTCTACAGTTGTTTCCTCCTCAAAAACAGACCTGGAGTAGTATTTTGTATTTACACCTGTTTGAGTAATCCTGTATGCTGAGGCGCTGTCCTTCTCCAGAGCTGAAAACGCTCGGTCTCACAGCTCTACGTAGACAACGTAAAACCAGGAAGTGCTCCTGCGCGTTTCTAAAGCTCATACACCATCACCGGACTCGTTCTGATCATTTCAGCCTTAAACCTCCGTCACTACAAAGCAGTCAGCTCAGAAATCTATCTGTTAGCATCATGTTGCTAACAGCCATGCTAAATAGCCACTTTATGCTCTGTCCAGTCCCCATGGTTGCCAGTAGGGGGCGACAGACACCTAATCCAAACGTCCTCTGCAAAGTCAAACAGCTCCCCAAATAAAGACGTTTTCCACATTTTCCATTATTTTATGTTATAAAACCTGCACAATATATCGCCAAATTATCGTTATCGCAATATCGGCAAACGCAACATCCGTATCGCAATAATCTAAATATATCGCAATAACACTGTGGTCTTCCATCTGACAGAGATTTACACTGAAGAATCATTTTCCACCAGAGCCTTAAAAGAACATGTGTTGTGACTAAATAAAAATGTTTAAAAAGTCCAGTTTTAGTGGTAATTTAATTAATTTAGTCACAGCTTAGCCTTGTTTTATTCCTGGTTTAGTCTGTGTTAAGTTTTGATTTTGTGGCTGTTTTGACTTGTAAATACAGGAACTTACATTTTTGTGAAATGTAGTGAATTTAACTTACTATGTTCAAAAAGTAGGCTCTATTTTCAAATATCGCAATAATATCATTATCGCAAGTTTCAACATAGTTATCGAATATCGCATGTTTTCTCCAAGGTGTCCAACTACCTAAAACATATATGTCCAGGACCATTTAGAGTCACCAGTTATCCTTACACAAAAAGTAACACAACGTAACAAGATGACAAACTTCATCTGGAGATCACTGCTGGGCAGTACCACTCTGTCCAAACCTAGTATAAATATATTTGTTGCCACACAAAGTTAAACCTCAGGCCCTCCTCTGAAGCCCTTTCAGGTCACTGGGTCACATTTAAAAACATAAAACATGAAGAAAAAAACTTGTTTCTGTTTGTTGATCTTTAACCTCTGTCCTCATCAGACACAGCAAAAGTAAATTATTTTCATATTTTAACCCTCTAAATGCCAGTTTGTTTAAATATTTCCCCCATATTTGTAAATAAAACATGAATTATTAAGATACAAAGTGTTTTCTGTTTTTGCAGGGATTACCAGCCCCAGATAGGTCTCTGATTTAATACATTTCTACTTAATGTGCCAATACAAAAAAGGGCAGAAAATTACACAAAAAAGGGATGAAACTCATTCTTCCTCTCAAAACCCTAAGAAGCTTTTATTTTTGTGCGTTTTTATTTATTTTATTTTTTATTTTATTTTTTGTTTTGTTTTGTTTTTTGTTTTTGTTTGTTTTGTTTTTAGCCTCTGAAAGACACGGTTACATAAGAATTAACATGATTTAACATTTCAGTATTGCACTGGCAGCAGAGTGAAAATGTAATGTAGTGTAATGTAAGTCAATGGGACCAAAAAGAGCTTTAAGAGGGAGAATATAAGTTTTTTAACGAGACAGAAGAAAATTCTGGGTTTTTAATTCAGTTGTGAAGCTGAAATTCTAAAATTAATTTATTAATGAACATCTACCGTATTTTCCGGACTTAAGTTGCACTTTTTTCCATAGTCTGGCTAGAGGTGTGACGTATACTCAGGTGTGACTTATATATTAAAATATTTCAGGTGTTGGTTAGAGGGCGCTCTAGGCTTGTGTACCAGCATCTGCTGCACCTGTACCACTGACAATTTAAAATGTAAACATTACCACTAACAACTTAGGCTATAAAGACAACTGAGAAAGAGCGGAATAATTGGAAATGGAACTGATGCTGAGTCTGACGACAGCCACGCAGAGGAGGAAGCGGCGCTTCGTCTACCTCCGGAGTTGGCGGAGTTGTTCAGAAGCGACACCGAGGATGAAGAATTTAAAGGATTTAGCGATTAGGAGTGAGATGGTGAGTTTGGTGAACTTGTTATATTATGTTCTTTATAGGGATGCACCAATACCGATACCAGTATCGGGTATCGGTACCGATACCATGTCCAAGTACTCGTACTCGTATTTATAAAAGTGGGCCGATACCAACAACCGATACCACTTTACAGCGCTGTCACGTGACATTCCCCTCTCAGCTGAGGAGTGAGAAACCTGTGGATGGATTTCAAAGTGAACTGTATGGAGATAAAAGCAAAGCTGACTCTACATTCTCCTCAACCAGACTTATCCCAATCATCATATGTGAGTTTTAAAGCTTAAGCAGTTGTCCTTTTGTTGTCCTTTTGTTGTCCTAGTTGTCCCGAAAATTATATAAGCGCAAAGCAGTTGTTGTCTGATAAAGCTTAAGAAGTACCGTTGCTAATTGTGTTAGCTGCTGTGTTAGCTGCTGTATGTCTCGGCGAATCTCCGCAGGTGATGCGCAGATGCTCAGTCTGTCTTTAAAATGATTTTAGCAAGAATCTAAGCTTTAAAATGAGGTATAACATGTCCATATTCAGCAAATTTTAGCCATGGTTAGTTGTGTTCAAACCTCTCTGTTGTAAAAATAACTTAGCATCGCAGAGCGAGGATAGACGGCAAAAAGACGACACGGTATGGGATGAATGAGATACAGCAGTGTGACTGTATAAACTATAAAGTAACCCCTATATAAGTACTCGTATCAGTACTCGGTATCAGCGAGTACTCAAATGGAAATACTTGTACTCATATCGGTTTGAAAAAAAGTGGTATCGGTGCATCCCTAGTTCTTTATGCTATAGTTATGTGAATAACTGTTAATATATTACGTTAACATACGAGACACCTATTCAGTTCGTTGTTTATGCTTCATGTAGCTGAATAACCATCAATGTGTTACGTTAGCAAACTGCACACCTATTCAGCTGTTGTTCTCTATTCTATTATTACTATAACTTGCCTTTCAACATGAAATGTCTGTTCTTGGTGTCAGATTTGTAAACAAATTTCCCAAAAAACATGCGACTTATAGTCCAGTGCGACTTATATACATTTTTTTCTTATTCATTATAGCATTTTTTGGCTTGTGCGACTTATACTCCGGAGCGACTTATACTCTGGAAAATATGGTGTATAAAAAATATCATGACCCTAGCAGACAAAATGCCAAAATTAAAGCAAAAATACATTTGAAAACCCTATAAAGCCTGAGGGTGAGGGTTAAACTTTTCACCTGGTGGTTTAGAGAAGTACTTATTGCCAACACGTCCCCCTCCCTCAGCCTCAGTACAGAATCCTCCTCTGTTAAAGCTTTGATGTAGATTTTATGGCCTTCGTCACAGAGGAATGTCTTCCTCTCTCGGTTTGTTGGCCAGCTCTGTCTCTAAGGCTGGAGTCTGTGGCAAAACTGTGAACATAGCTTTTACAGCTCATGTCAACTCAGTGATGGTAAATAGGTGTGGGAGTATTTTAGGGTTGTAAGTTATAAGTATATAAGCAGGTTTTTCCACATGGTTTTAACTTCAGTGCCCTTTCATTTTAGTCTAAATCAAAATGACTACAGAATAATGATTTTGGTGGCCCTGCCTTATTATCCAGGGTGTGTCTATCAGCAAAGAATCAAAGTTGAGAGTTTGCTTCAAATATGTATTTTTCGCATGCTGAAAGAGAAGTTTTGGAGCACATGACATCGAGTCTTTCCAGCCAGACTTTTCCTGTTGTTAGTCTGGTACCTCATGGTTTAAGTTTCATTTCTATGGGCGGAACAATCACAGACAGAGTAACCAATCAGAGAAACAAAGCGCCACTGATCTGTAGCCAAAACAAACATGCGATTATGAAGAATTGTTGCCAGTTTTGCCATAAAACACTAGAATAAGGCGTATTCTGAGCAGCTCTGTACTTATTTGTGAACATGGGCAGCAGCAGAAGCCAGCTGTACAAACACTTGTGGAAAAATTGGGTTTGTTTGTGTCACGGCAAACTAGACGCTGCTTCCACATCCAGCATGGAGGCGCGGCCACTTGCTCCCGCTGCGGCTGCGAGTGATTAACAATCAGCTGCGAGCAAAAGGAGAGTTATCATGAGCTGTTAATACTGTGCTTTTTTCAGACTCACAGTTTCCACAAAGACACAGCCGGTAAGGGCCTTGGAGCCTCGCTAAAAAAACTGTTCCTCTCCCGGTGTTAAGTTGTTGCTCCCACGGCACAAAATTGTTTTCTGCATTGAAATTAGTGGCGTTCAGTGGCGCCTTTTTCTCTATTAAAAAGCTAAGGCTAAAATGTTTTCATGTTTGAAAAATAGTTTCTTGTAAGAGCAGATTATTAGTAGCTAAAAGCATGACATTTGAATGTAATGAAAGTCAGTTGAAGAATGTTCAAAATCCATTTAAAACCTACTGATAAAATTAAGTTATTAGATCATTTTTGTAAAAGTATGTTACATTGAACGTTTTGCTTGTTTAAAGGTTTTTTTTACCTCCCATTTACCATCTGCCTACTACCTGCCACTTACCGTCTATGAACTGCTACAGCTATTGACTGTCAGCTGTTGAAAACAAATACCGTATTTTCCGGACTATAAGTCGCTCTGGAGTATAAGTCGCAGTAGCCAAAAAATGTAAATGACGAAGAAAAAAACGTATATAAGTCGCATTTTTTGGGGGAAATTTATTTTACAAAATCCGACACCAAGAACAGACATTTCATGTTGAAAGGCAAGTTATAGTAATAATAGAATAGAGAACAGCAGCAGCTGAATAGGTGTGCGCTATGCTAACGTAACACATTGATGGTTATTCAGCTACATGAAGCATAAACAACGAACTGAATAGGTGTCTCGTATGTTAACGTAATATATTAACAGTTATTCACATAACTATAGCATAAAGAACATAATATAACAAGTTCACCAAACTCACCATCTCACTCCTAATCGCTAAATCCTTTAAATTCTTCATCCTCGGTGTCGCTTCTGAACAACTCCGCCAACTCCGGAGGTAGACGAAGCGCCGCTTCCTCCTCTGCGTGGCTGTCGTCAGACTCAGCATCAGTTCCATTTCCAATTATTCTGCTCTTTCTCAGTTGTCTTTATAGCCTAAGTTGTTAGCGATAATGTTTACATTTTAAATTGTCAGTGGTACAGGTGCAGCAGATGCTGGTACACAAGCCTAGAGCGCCCCTCTAACCAACACCTGAAATATTTTAATATATAAGTCACACCTGAGTATACGTCGCACCCCTAGCCAGACTATGGAAAAAAGTGCGACTTATAGTCCAGAAAATACGGTACATGTTTGTTTGTTTGTTTGTTTGTTTCTTGGTGGTGGTAGGGGAACCCCGCCCCAGAGAAAATCTACACAGACACAGGGAAAACATGCAAACTCCACACAGAACGGGCCCAACATGGTTCAGGAATCAAACCTTCTTGCTGTGAGTGTTGACCAGTAACTGTTCAAAATGGCTTAGTATTATTAAAACCCACTTTTCAATACTGTCTTTAAGTGTACTATAACTTTAAGTGTAATATTTTAATATATAAGTCGCACCTGAGTATACGTCGCACCCCTAGCCAGACTATGAAAAAAAGTGTGAACTTATAGTCCAGAAAATACAGGTAAAAAGCATGTCTGAGTGAAATCGTGTTTGGTTCTTCCACCGTGAGACCGTTGTCCTATCAAGTGCAGGAACAAGCACAGTGACCTGGGCAGCACTTTAGTGTTTAAATGTGGTAGGTTACGTGGGACGTCAGAGGGACTTTACTGTTATTAAAATGGAAACAGGACAAAGAAGAAAAAAAAACACAGAGGACTGAAGAACAACGAGGACTTCAGCAGAACCAACAGATGACGAAGGAAAGCACTACACAACGTTAATCGGGTCAGAGAAGTTATTAAATTCACTCTGTATAAGCCAGTGCCATTGTCTATAATCCAACTAGAGCAATTTCTCGTTCATTATTTTAACCTAACAAGCTTCCTAATGAAACTGGTGACACCAAACTTAATTAGTCCTCTGTCTTGGGTCCAGCTCTTGACTCTGAGCAGCATTAGTGCCCTGAGTCCACTCTGAGGTCGTCTCTAACGCGCTCTCATGTCTCTAATGGTCTCCTCCTGTCTCGAGGCTGCAGCGGCCTGTGTACAGTACAGCGAATGTGAGACAGAGACAGAGAGCGGAGCTGTAATCTTAGTGAAGTTAGTGAATCATTGATAGCTGTGCAAATGTATGAGGACAAAAACACTGCCGCAGACGCTGAAGGGAAACCAGGACACTTCAGAAACGGCTCAGGAACACACTTTTACGTAACATGACAAGTAATAATAGAAGTTATGTTGCCAGTTGACATTTTGAACATTCTTGGTTAGCTACACCTGTATCTGAAAACCTCAATAGGATCTTACTAATTACTTGTAACACTTAGCATGTTGTGTCCTGAGTCGGACACTTTCAGCTAAAATTCTATTACTTTTTTATCTTCAACAAGTCATAAAATCACTCATTTATTATCTTCATTAATGCAAATTGTATAAAATAAAAGTACATTTTCTTACGTTTATAATGATATATTGGTTGGATAGTTTCTTTTACAAATATTTTATTGTGGTCATATGAAATAGCGCTATCGTCCGAGGTTTAAGCTCGGCAGTGCTATGGCCCTGAGTCGGACACGCTCACCTTTCTGGCTTTTTCAGCCTTATTTGTTGGATTTTTCAGCTCTAATTTAAGGCTGGGATATTTACGTTAACAAATTTTTACATCCGGTACCTTCTTTCCATCTTTCAAAACAAGATTGTGGGCTAAGCTAACGTTAATCAGAAAATCACAAGACGGACAAAGTTAGCTACAAAAACACTAAGATCACTGAAAGAACGTCGCCTGAGTGTGACCTGAGCGTTCCCTGTGCATTTCCCTGTCAAAATTACTTTCATATCATGATTATTTTATAAACACTTAGCATAAATACACAAAAATTACCAGAGAGGTAGAGCAATATGTGAGTTTTTGTTTATCTACCTGTTAGCCAGTTAACGTCTTTAGCGAGCAGTCTGTTAGAAGACAGAAAAATACCAAAAGGTGAGCGACTCAGGACACACATACTCTACTAATAAGCATATGTTTTGTTGCTGCTCGCTACATTTTACCACAGGGAGGTGTCCAGAAGTAGAGGTGGACCGATATGGGTTTTTCTATGCCAATTTTTAAAATTCAGAGCAGCCGATAGCCGATACGTTTTGTTTTTGTTTTTTTGTTGTTGTTGTTGTTTTTTTTTGGGGGGGGGCAATGTATAGGGCTGATTTTCTTAATTTAGCCATTATATAGCTATTTGTTTTAGTAATGCTTATTAAAATGCAAACAAATATGTCAGAATGTGACAGTGAGAACAGTTAAAGATGAGTTTTTTGAGAAAACCAATAAGGAAATCTCACTCAGACTCTGTGCAGGTAGAGCTTGGGGAGAGCTACAAAATACATTGGATTTTTTGTTCTCTGTTTTGAGCTTTTCAGACTGAGATAAAGTGATTTTGGATGTTTTATATGAGCTGCAGAGTAAGAGCTCAAACTGCTACCAGATGGTTGGAGAAGCTGGGGTCCTTCACTCACATGGTCGCCCGGACATGAGCCTGACCAAAAATCAGCTTTAAAGTCCAAAAATCGTGGTTGATTGTCTAAAAACCGCAAAAAAAACTGCCTGATATCGTTCGACCTGCAGCCAGAACAGATGCCAGAGCCACCTCAACTCACTCCTGTCGATGAGGAGGAGCAGCGGCTCTACTCCGAGCTCCTCCCGGGTGACCAAGCTATGGAGCATTTTGGCCTGTACTGAACTTAATTTTGATGTTTTCTGGTGGAAAACTGGTTTGGTTTAACTTAAAAATAATATTAAATGTGGAGAATGGAAGAAATAAACATTTTTGGAGAAAATACTTTGACTTGGTGGCCGTAGTTAGTAACTGTGATAATACTAGTAGCAGTAAGAGCAGTAGTTTTAGTAGAACTAGTGGTAGTAGTACCATTTAGCAGTGATATTACCTGTAGTATAGTAGTAGTGTTAGTATTGGTACTAACAGTAGAAGTCATAGCAGAAGTAGTAGTAGCAATAGTAGTAGAAGGAGAAGTTGTAGTAGTAATAATACATATAGTAGAAATTGTGGTAGACTATAAGTATTTTCTTACCTTTAGTCAAGTAATTATTTTGTAACATAGATATTCTGTTGTCAGGACAATTAAGTGTCTGGTCTAAAACTTTCTTTCGCCAGAATCCAAAGTAAACGTTGTGTGAGTGATGTGTGTTTGTGTAAACGCTGGTCTGAAACATCGCTCTCTGGTTTGGCAGATTACATGAATCAAAGGAGGACGTTTTGGGAGCAGCGACCAAAATGTTTCTGCAGTAATGTTTCCAGTCAAGGTCAAGATCAATGGAAATCTACCAAGCCATTGTTATTTTACTGGCAGCCTCCACATCAAGAGCTGAAACAAAGAATCATCAAGCGTTCACATTCAAAAAGGGTTGGTTACTGTAACTATGTTCTCTTCTGATGCCAAACAAGGCCAGATCTGATTTTATTGCTACTTTTTTGCATTTTACTGGTGTCAAAAACAAAATAATCCTTTTTTTAATTCAAGTGAACAACAAAATAAGACAGAGCTGTTCGTGATACAGTACAAAAGTGAGTCTGGAGCCTGTATCCCAGATGGTTTGGGCCTGAGGCGAGGGGAACATGAGAAAATTACTCACAGGGAAAGAATTAAGTGTAAACCCTATGCCAGATTTCACTGAAAGGAAATAGGGGTTAAATTGAAGACAAAATGTATATATTAAGTGAAATGGAAAGTTTTGAGTCCTGAGATTACACCAGTTGAGAATCACTGATCTAAAAAACCATCCCTGCTCATTAAAGTTCCACTCTGTCACTCTTTCAGCCTCACTACAAACTGAAATGCAGCAAATTGTCAGGTGTATTATTTTGTATATATCCAGTAGGAGTGTAATGATATGTTTTTGCAACGCTACGATATGTATCGATTAGAAGTGTTTCGATACGATTCAAGAACGATATTAACTAATTTTGGATACGATTCGATATGATTACTTTTTGCCAAAAATCATAAAAGTTTACTCTCAAATGTAGCACTGCGGCCGGGGTTGATTATGTGCAGCAGACAGAGAGTGAAGAAAAGTTGAATATAACATTTTGCTTAATTAAAAACACAAAATTTATCTCCAAAAAGCCAAATCTGGTTTTATTAACATACAAATTTCTAATTTCAATATTTCCGATATTATTGAGCGATACTTCATGTGTATCGATATTCACTTCCGAGAAAACGATACGATTTGATACAAGGTCATGTGTAGCGATATAATTGTGTCATAGGAAAAAAATCAATACAGTTACTGTATCGTTACACCCCTAATATCCAACTGTGCAACATATTCCAACAAGGTGAACATTCCAGAGCTACCAGCTGCTCCACTGGACTGTAGCTTTGACACTAAAAACTAAAATAATTCCAATTTACAACAAAATATCTCTCAGTAGTGTTGTTTAAAGAAAAGAAAAATCTCAAAGCTGTACTGACTTAAACAGTCTCCTGATCTTTTAACCATGTTATGATGTTGTCTCCTCCTCAAAAAGAGACCTGGAGTAGTATTCCGTTTGAGTAATCCTGTATGCTGAGGCGACGCCTTTCTCAAGAGCTGAAAACTCTCGGTCTCACGTCTCTATGTAAACACAGTGACCGTCACCTTCACTGGACTCGTTCTGATCATTTCAGCCTTAAACCTCTGTCACTACAATGCAGTCAGCTCATTTTATCTATCTGTTGTCGCTAACAGCCGTGCTAATTAGCCAGTTTATGCTCTGCCCTGTCCCCAGTGTTGCCAGCAGGGGGCGACAGACATCCTAATTTAAGCGTTCTCGGCAAAGTCAGAGTAACAGCTCCCCAAAAGAAGAGGTTTTCCACAGATACATTATTTTAAGTTATAAAACCTGAAATACTAATGCAAAGGTATTCAAAACTAGTTCAAAAAGACTGAAAAAACTTAATATGTCTTCTTTAAATACTCATATAACTGGTAGTGCTAGTAATATGAGTACTGCATAGATATCTGGCCATCTAAACATTGACATATGCAACATTTTCAGTGTACTCATGGCATTGTTTTGCTCTCTGTTCTGCTAAAATGCGGTTCAGTGACTTGTCACGTCTTGCTCTGACAAGTTCAACTTTTTTTTTCAAGGAAACAGCTCCAGCTTGTACTTGTGTCATGGCTTGTTTCAAAAAAGACACTTACCTTTTAAATAATACAAGTGTAAGTCAGCTGCAGTGATGGCAAAGTTTGGCAAAATGGCTCATGATTTTCCCAGTACTAACATTTCAGTGCTAAAACTGCAACTCTTGTATCCAAAATCGCATTAGTCACAGCCTTGTCACTAGGTCTCCATTTAATCCATGCAAAATGTCCCAAAAGTCTTCAGATCCAATGATTTTGCAGAGCACAAGTGACCAAACTTAATGCCAAAGTCTAAAATACACATCCAGCGTCCTTCAGATCCTTCTCTTACAGCTTCCTTCTTGTGTCTTGCTCTTTCAAATCTCCACGTTGCTTTTCCTCGTCTCTAAAAACATCCGTTTACTTCAAGACAAAACCATAAACGTGAACATTTGTTGCCACAGAAGTAGCAGTAACTGGTAAAGATCAGCTCTTTGTCTTTGCCTTATACTTCTCTCATAATCGTGGCTCTGTGTGTGAAGTTTTAAAGTGTTTTTTTTTTTTTCATTCGTAGCGGCTGTTCCCGGCTGAAGGCTGGCTCTGAGTCCTTCTGTTCCCAGTCCTGTCCTCAGCTCAGGTTTGTAAACAGATCCTGGTCATGTGACTCTCTGCCGCCTCCTTCCACTCTCACAGTCTGCCCCTTTCTCTCTCTCTCTCTCTCTCACATTACACTGGCTCCAGAAGTGTACAGAGGAAAATGTTGATTATTGATTGAAATGTTGAAAATTAATGGCAAAGTAAGAAAAAAATAGTGGTTGTTGGCAGGTTTGCGATAAAGTTTGTGTTTGTTATGGAAAAGAGAGCATCCAAAAGGAAGGGAATAGAGAAAAAACATAGGTTAATGTTGCCAAGATTCCTCCGTTTCCCAATTTGTTTATGAATAAATCTGTTGTGGTGAAGAAAGAGCTGAGTCAAAAGGAAAAACTCTGCATTTTGATCTACGTTCCTACTCTCACCTACGCTCAGGAGCTTTGGGTCATGATCGAAAAAGACAGGATCCTGGATAAAAGCGGCTGAAGTGAGTTTTCTTCCACAGGGAGGCTGAGCAGCTCGGAGTAGAGCCGCTGCTCCTTCACATCGAGAGGCGCCGGTACTTGGTACTTGGAATTATTTCATCATTTGATATGGTAAAAGTTGTGATCTTTCCGTATTAAACGATTAAAAATAAGCAGGCTCAAGTGTCTCTGATAGAAAGGAGGTGAAAATATGATTTTATATTTTTTAGGTTTTATAGTTTGTTTCAAAGGGAAGTTATTCAAATGATTGTGATGAACTTATTATGATGGTAAGGTTATTATTACTTATTAACCATGAAATTTACAGTCAAATAAAGGGACTTTTTATTATATGTTTATGTATTTTTTTTTATCTTGAATTGGATTTTCAGTGCAAAAACATGCCCTTGAATTAGCATTTAACAATACAGTATAAAATATCTTTGTACTCATAAACACACAAAAATTAACATGTAAACAAGTGAAGGGGTACTCACAGAATCACAAAAAGGCCAAAGGGGTACACGAGACAAAAAAGGTTGGGAACTACTGATCTAGGACACAGTGAACCGTTTCTCTCCGATCGATTTGGAGCTGACCTATCACAGCCGTTTATCTGCAGAGGTCTTATTAATATGGAAGCTAATCAAGGCTAATACTGAGCTAATTTAATAACTTCTCTGAGCTGATTAACAGTGTTTAGTGTTTTCCTTGGTCTCCTGTTGGTTCTGCTGAAGTCTTCGTTGTTGTTCTGTCCTCTGTGGGATTTTTGTCTTCATCCTGTTTCCATTTTAACAACAGTAAAGTCCCTCTGACGTCCGGCGTAACCACCGCATTCAAACAAACCCACTTTTTCCATAAGTCTTTGTACAACTGGCTTCTGCTGCTGTCCCCGTTCACAAATAAGAACAGAGCAGCTCAGAATATGGCATATTCTGGTGTTTTATGACAAAAACCGCCATGTTTGTTTTGGTTACAGATCAGCGGTGCTCTGCTTTTGTCCCATCCTTCGTTTCTCTGATTGGTTTCTCCGAATGATGGGAAATTCGGCTCATTGTAGTGAAGCTGGATCATTTTAGTTTAGCTTCACCAAAAAGGTTCCCAGATGGCTCTACATTTACCTCCACTACTTTTTATATTTTAGCCAAATTCAACACAGTTTTGACAAATGAGTTGTTTTGTGTACTCATATGTACGAAAGCAGACGTGTCCAAAGTGCAGCCCAGGGGCCATTTGTGGCACAGAGTGAGATTTTATATGGCATCATCTAAAAATGTATTGTTTATGTCGCTTTAGCACCATTAAGCAGAATTTCTATATATTTGTGTATCTCTATCACTCTCAAGCCGGTTCTGAACTTTTCATTGGTTAGTCTGAAATCAACTTCAGTCTGAATTTATGAGCGACTATATTCTTTTAACTAAAGGCTATATCATGACTATTAAAAAATGAACCTTAATCTACAACAAAATTACCAAGAAATTTAACAATTCTCAAGAAAATCTTGTTTTACAAAGCCATTAAAAAAAGAAAGTGTCTAGTATTGAAAACAAAGTTCACATAAAACATTTATACTGTGTTATATAAAATGTTTGGACACCCCTGCACTAAATGAACTGACTTGCTTATAGAACCACTCCACTACACAAAAAACACCTATAATTAAGCATAAAAATAAAAAAGGACTGGTTTTATTTAGTAGTAAAAAGTAAAAACAACAGCAACAGCTCTCCTCAAAACCCCAAAAACTTTATCATAAATATATAACCTAAGAAAACTGAATTTTATTGCAGTGTGCATTGTGCAAGTTTCAGGTTTTTTACTTAATTTTTACTTTTTTTTTTTTTTTAGGGCAGATTGGCGTTGAGGAAGACCAAGTGCCTGCCCAGTTTTTGAAAAAAAAAAAAAAAAAAAAAAAAAAATACGCTCATGGATGGGAGCCGGCTCACTCGCGACCGAACCATCACTAGTTACTCCGCCTGTGATTGTTCCACCATAGAAACTAAATTTAAGCGACTGACCTGGGAACGCCTCAGGATTCCAGCTACAGGAAGTGTCTGGGGAGAGGGAAGTCTGGACGTCTTGACTTGAGACTGCTGCCTCCACGACTCCGCCCCAGCAGCAGAAGATGAAGGAAAGGATGACTGTACCATATTTCCACATTATCCAACTTTTGACAGAATAAAGTAACTATATTCCTACTTTTTGGACCTTCAGAGCCACCGTACATGTCCAGGTTTTATATTCTCGTTTGTTTTTCTGCCTCTTAACTCCTGCCGCTCACCTGACAGAGGTCCTGGAGCCAAACGGCCTCAAACGCCACGGACTCAGGTCACGGAGCGGACGCAAAAATTCAGTCCTCAGCTTCTGCCAAGTGAGGATTAATCCAAACTGGAGCTTAATGTGATCCACAGCTCACCTCCGAAAACACAACTTTACTCCTGGATCTGTGTGCTCTAAAAATACAGACTTTTGTGTTTTATTTTATTAGGAACATTTCAGGAAAGGTCAGAAGAAAGGAGAGAAGGATTAGTGTAAGGTTAATTAGTTTGAACAGAAATGAACTCTTACAGTGAGTGATTGCAAAATAAAGCAGTGTTATAGGTTCAAAAACCAAATAAAATGTTTATAGTTGTGTTGAAATGAATATAAAATGTCGTAACTAGTTTTATTTACTTCCAGTGCTGTTGGATAAGCAGTGTCCCTGAATGCACCCAGACGCTTCTGCAGTTTGGAGCGCCATCTAGTGGTTATTCAAGTAACATTAATGGAGAGCAATTATATCAAAAGGTTAATTAAATCATCCTTAAGTAAACTTAACCTAGAGGCGCCATCTTTATTGGACTAAAATTAGCCTAAATCATGAATTAAACCAATCTGGCGTTACTCCAAATATATGATTAAAATGAGTAATATGTCTACATTTACAACTGTGAATGGCTCATAAACCAAAATAAAAATATTTATAGTTCTGCTGAAATGGAAAACAATGCCATAACTTCTGGTAAATGATTATTTACTTCAGCTGCTGTGAAGAAAGTCCTCAAATGCACTCAAACGCTCTTTAAG
>CM036254.1:4318882-4381382 GCA_020698575.1 Bostrychus sinensis
TACTACTGCTACTACTACTACTACTGCTACTACTACTACTGCTACTACTACTATTACTACAGCTACTACTACTACTACTACTACTACTGCTGCTGCTTCTATTACTACTACTTCTACTACAACTATTATTACTACAGATACTACTACTATTACTACAGCTACTACTACTACTACTACTGCTGCTGCTTCTATTACTACTACTTCTACTACTACTTCTACTACTACTACTACTATTACTACCGCTACTCCACTACTTGTACTACTTCTGCCACTACTGCTTCTATAACTCCTACTACTACTACTACTATCGCTAATACTACCACTACTGCTACTCCTGCTACTTCTACAACTACTGCTACTACAAATAGTGTTAGTACTACCACTATTACTACTACTGCTGCTACTACTTCTACTACTACCACTGACACTCCAATTACGACAACCGCTACTACTACTACTACTATGAAATACTAATTACTAATACAAAAGGTCAATCTCTAACATTTATTTTGCATTCTTCTCTTTTCTCTTCTGGATTCACCACTGCCTTCATCATCTTCCTCCTACTGCGCAGTGATTTACAGACTCATTTTGGCACATCTTTTACACCAGATGCCCTTCCTGATTCAACGCTAATCCACAAGAATCCACATAAATGTACTATATACTATATTTTAACTTCTGTGTTCCCCTCAGAGGTCAGTGACTGAGTGCAAAGGCTGTGGGGCAGTGGTAATGTATGTAAATGTGCTGCTGCTGCTGCTGCTGGGACCAGACTGAACGGGATCTAACCAGTCCTCTCTGAACCGGACCAGCTCACGGACTCGCTCAGACGGGACACAGGGCTTTCCCCGCTGCACACATGAACCCCAAACTAACACCACGCCACAAAGGAGCTCCACAACGCACGAAAAAGAAGCTGCAGTAAAGGAAATAAATGACAAGAGATATATAAGGGTTTCTCAAACTGTGGGTCACTACAGATGTTTTTGGGTCCATGCAAAATGACAAATTTCGTAATAATTTAAAAACTTAATTGTGAAAGGTTGTGTGAGTTAGCGATACAGCATAATGTGAAAATGTAACAATTAACCAAATAAAATGGTGTAAGATTGCATTAATGGTGTTATGATCAGTTTATATTTTTTATAGTTCGTTAAATTTCCAACATGTGTGATAATACAGTGAAGCCCGAAATTATTCATACCCCTGGCAAATTCCTACTTAAATTTACTTTTTTTTAACGGAAATGACAAAGGCTTCTCCTAAAAGGTAACACAGGTCTACAGCAAAATGCTTCTGGAACAAAAGTAGTGAAATTTTTCTTGGATTAGGTCACTAATAAAGAAAAAGTAAGTGAGAAGTGCAGATTGGCTGTAGTTTCCAAGAAACAGTATTGGGTCAAAATAGGAAATTTATGCAAAATAAGGCAAAAACTGTAGTTTATCAGAAGGTACAGCGTCTACAAGCAACCAGTTCTATCTGAAAGCTGCACATTCAATACATTCATTTTAATATGGCCAGAGTTTTGACATAAAATGTTTTGTTTTTATTTGCAGAAATCTCTCTCTTGGAAGTGGACAAAATGCATGCATGTAGAGAAATTAAATATTTTCAAAATATAAATATTTTTAAGCAAAAATGCCTAAATCTATTGTATAAACAGATGTGATTTTGATGTGAAACAATATCATTAAATATCTTGAATACATAGCTAACCAGCACAGTTATCAATTGATTTTCAGTTCATCAAAATAAATGAGATTTAGCCACTTTTATCTCAGAAGCAGACTGAGTCCAAACATTTGTAGACCAGTGTAATCAGACGATGTACAAGAGGTATCATTGTGGAAAAAAATATTTCTCAGCTTTTTTTTTTTTTTTTTTTTTTTACATTTGAACAAAAAGCGTCTTGTTGGTTGAATGAAAGTAACTTTAAGTCAGAATTTGCCAGGGGTATGAATAGTAGTAGGAGGGGCAGTAGTAGTACTACTACTACTGCCTACTACTGCTACTACTGCTACAGCACTATAACTAATAGTGTTGCTATATTGCTACAACTACCACTGCTACACTCCTCCTTGAACCTCATGGTGGGGGAGGGGTCTGAGTGCTTGAGTGATCCTGACCTGTGTTGTCTGGGGCTTAATGCCCCTGGTAGGGTCTCCCAAGGCAAACAGGTCCTAGGTGAGGAGCGGGTCAGAAACTCTTCATGATGTCATTTATACCAAGATCCGTTACGTCGCCCGGGCGTCACTGGGGCCCCTTCCTACAGCTAGGCCTGGGGTCGGCGCTCACAGGTGTCCCCAACAGGATCTTTTCAAGAACAGGGGTCGGAGGGTGTGTTCCAACTACAGAGGGGTCACACTCCTCAGCCTCCCTGGCAAAGTCTACTCCAGGGACTGGAGAGGAGAATTCAGCCGATGGTTGAACCTTGGATTCAGGAGGAACAATGTGGTTTTCATCCTGGTCGTGGAACAGTGGACCAGCTCTGCTCCCTCGTTCAGGTGCTCAAGGGTTCATGAGAGTCTGGCCAGCCAGTCCGCATGTGCTTTGTGGATTTTGAGAAGGCGTTCGACCATGTCCCTCACGGTGTCCTGTGGGGGGCGCTCTGGGAGTATGGGGTCTGAAGCCCTCTGCTAAGGGCTGTCCGGTCTCTGTACGACCGGAGCAGGAGCTTGGTTTGCATTGCCGACAGTAAGTCAGACCTGTTCCCAGTGCATGTTGGACTCCGGCAGGGCTGCGCTTTGTCATCGGTTTTGTTCATTATGTTTCTTGACAAAATTCCTAGGTGCAGCCAGGGGCCAGAGGGAGTCCAGTTTGGGGACCACAAGATTTCATCTTTGCTTTTTGGAGATGATGATTGTCCTGTTGGCTTCATCGAACCAGGACCTTCAGTGTGCACTGGGAGGTTTGCAGCCGAGTGTGAAGCGGCTGGGATGAGAATCAGCTCCTCCAAGTCTGAGGCCATGGCTCTCGACAAGAAAAGGGTGGCGCCCTCTCCAGGTCAGGGGGAGTTCCTGCCTCAAGTGGAGGAGTTCAAGTATCTCAGGTCTTGTTCACAGTGAGGGAAGGATGGAGCTGAGACTGACGGTGGATCAGTGCAGCGTCTGCAGTAATGCGGTCGTTGTATCGGTCTGTTGTGGTGAAGAAGGAGCTGAGGTCTATGTTCCTACTCTCACCTGTGGTCAGGAGCTTTGGGTCAGGACTAAAGCACAAGATCCCAGATACAAGCGGCCGAAATGAGTTTCCTCTGCAGGGTCCTAACGTGTCCTAACCCTAGGACACGCTGGAGGGCCCATGTCTCTGGGCTGGCCTGGGAACGCCTTGGGATTCACCCAGAGGAGCTGGAGGAAGTGTCTTTGGAGAGTGAAGTCTGGGCATCTCTGCTTAGACTGCTGCCCCTGCGACCCAACCCCGGATAAGTGGCAGAAGGTGGATGGATACTACTGCTACAACTACGACTTTTATTACAACTTCTACTACCTGCTACTGCTTTTGATTGCTACTACTATTTCCACAACTACTATTGGCACTACGTTAACATTACTTCTACTAATGAATCTACCAGTTAGTAGTAGCAGTAGTAAAAGAAGCAGGCTAGTATTTTGTTGTTAACAACACCACTTTTACCTCTGTGTAAGTAATCTTATTTTGCAGTATCAGTACTTTTGAGTACAGACTCTGAGTACTTCTTCTTCCAGCTCTGGCTCTGTCGCAGGTGAATCATGAAGATAATAGGATTTATCAAATCTTGTTTGCTAATAACAAACACAGAGGAGGCTGTAGGACGAGCGTCTGGACTGAGGACAAGGACACAGACACTGGACATAATACACACAACAGCTCACAATAACAACAGAGACACATTTACACAGACGCATGGACAGTTCAGTAAAACTGGGTTCATGAGACACTTCAGATTCTGTAACCTCTCCTTCCCTGTAGGTGATTATAAAAATTGTCCCAGTTTGGAGACAGGAGCAAAATGAACATAGCCTCTTGAATTGACACGTCTCATACTGAGTTAATGTTAGGAACAACATGGAGCAAATCCAACTGTGCCAAGAAATCAAACCTGGGTCTTTCTAATTAATGTGGAAGATGCTTTAGCAGGAAAACCACTGCGGCTGCTCAGGAAGTAGTTTCTGCAGAACCTAACAGGACAGAAATGTGTTTGAGTTTATTGTTGCCTACATTTAAATTATTATTAAAATCCTACAGTGAATACACCTCCCTTAAGCACTGTATAACAAGGAGACAGCAGTAGCTCAGTAGGTAGAGCCATTTGCCCACTAAGCGGAAGGTTGGCAGTTCAATCCCCACTACCGGCGTTGCATACAGCCGTTGTGTCCTTGGGCATGGCATTTCATCAGCCTTAGCTGTATGAATGTGTGATTGTTGAAACATGATTTTAAGCCACTGAACTTGACAGCTACTAAAACTCACCTGTCTACATAAAACCTACTTATATTATTGAATATTTTATTGAACAGATAATTTTATGCCATACAATCTTTTTGACGTGATGCAGCCTTTGAGACAAGTAATGAACTTGGTGGACTCAAATGCAAACAGCAATTGAACTACTACATAATACTCGCCAAAATACAGATAGATTTTCATTTTGGCCAGTAACATATTCAGTCTCACCAGCCACTTTGTCTGATTGGATTGTTTTTTTTTTTGTTTTGTTTTTTTATTAACTACTTTAGAACTGACTTTCTGCTGCTACATTTATAAATCCCCAAAATTTAAAACATATAGTAAATCATGAGTGGAGAGACACATTTAATCTCGTTGGATGGTCTAAATTAAAAATATGTAAAAAAAAAAAAATTAATAAAAAAAATCAAAATAAAAAACAATACAGCAAAAATACAACAGATTCTAAAAAATATTTTCTTTTTTATGATGATAAATTGTTTTTAAAAGTTCCTTTTCAGTGGTAATTTTCAAAAGAATTGTAAAAACAATAGATAATTGTCTTATGTAGTACATATGAACCAGCATTTTAACATCTAACCCAGCCATTCCCAAAGTCAAGACGGTCGGGGCCCCCTTAAATTTCTGAAAATCCCTCACGGACCCCCAACGATAAAACTCCCCTCTATTCAAAAGACTCTGCCATGTTTTTTTTTTTTTGTTTTTTTTAATAAAAACATTACAAAAACACTGATTATTGACTAAAAGTTGTTTTAAAGTAATATTTTAAAACAAATATACAACTGTAATTAATTTCCATTGTATGTATTATTTGTTTTTATGAACCAAAGCCATGTGTCTGAAATAATAATAATAATAATTAAAAAAAATAAAATTCAAATTGAAATATAGACAGCCTCTAGGGGGCCCCCTGTAGTACCTTCGCGGACCCCCAGGGGGCCCCAGACCCCACTTTGGGAACCACTGATCTAAACTATGGGTAGCAAAAAAAACTAAATGGCTGGTAACCTTTAAAGAACACTCGCCAAAATGTCCAGTCAGGAAAAAAGTGAATGTCAAACCCTGAACATGATAAAGATTATGTTATTACTGCTTCATTACAGGCTGCACCTGTTTAAGGCCTAATACTGAACTTGGTCTCCATTAAAATATCTTTTTACTACATTTTAGACATATAATTTAGTCAGATATGATCTTGTTAAAGGTACTGCAGTCTAAATTAAAACAATGGTCTGTGGGTTGCCAGTCTTTCCTCTTTTCTGATTGGACGATCGGCGATGGAGTTTTAGAACCAATTCAAAAAACATAAACAAAAACAACTTGGCCATTATGTAAAATATATGTTTGATTGATAATAAATCAGCTGTACCATTGTAATCTGTAAAACAAATATTTTATTTAAACATGTTTACCTCATATCTTATCGCACAGTGGTTCATTTTTATGAAATATAAAAAATATAAACCTTTAATGCAGAGGCCTATTGTTGAAGCAGCTAAGGTTACGGCAGGAGGTGTAACAAAAATGCAACACTTCAGTATTTTGGTATAAGACTGCCTTCCTGTGTTAAACCTCTTATATGGAAAAATTAAAGAAATAAAAAGGTCAAATGCAAAGAGCAGTGAGATACACGAATAACATAAATCAGGGTTTCTGCAGGCTTCAATAAGTTTCATTTAAGACTTTTTTGGACTTTTTTAAGACGATGTTTAAGAAAAATAAGACCCTATTTCGTAAGCATGCAGTGTACAAAAAACTGCGACTATATTGAGAGCGAGCGCTGCAAAGCATTTTGGTCTTGGTAAGAAAAGGTCTAAGCTCTCGCAATGGTGCATTCTGGGACATTTTAGGTAGTTGCATCTAATGTACATGACTTATTTAGGACCTAACAGTCTACATCTCAGCAAATTTAGGACTTTTTAAGGCCTTGAATTCAGATTTTACATTTTAAGACTTTTTAAGACCCTGCAGAAACCCTGATAAACACACATGCAAGGTTATTACACAGTTATTACTATTTACAAAGCTCACAGTGGGCACACGGTGGCAGCGGCGGTACACACCACCAAGTAATATACAGTATGTCCATGCCCTGTGTTTTTTTGTGTGTGAAACAACTGTGATGCATTATGGGTGATTTTGGCCAGTGCAAAGCAGTGAAGGATCCACTGCTGTATCTTTACTGAATAAACCCTTTTCACGTGACGTCAGACAACTTCCGTTTTGAGACGAAGGGATGTATCTTCATTTCCGGTGCCGCGCTTCTCCCATAAAAAATTCACCCAGACTTTTTTAAAATTGCCGTTTACAAGTTTACACAATATACAGCGATTTTCAAATGAATATTTACCCACAAAACGTTCAAAACTTGTGAAAGGATATTAATTCTTCAACCAAGGATACTTGGATTATGAAGTGAGTGCTTTGTTATGTAGCTAGATAGCGTTAGCAACATGGCTAAGTGATAGAGCTGCGCTGTAAAACAGTGTTGAGTTTATCTGAATATTTGACAATCTGCTTATCAGGAAATACCACTGGATAGTACTACAGTATATTTTCATTTAGTAAAGCTCTGTGCTCGAACACTGACTCTGCTGTAGTGATCAGTCTGTGACAAAATAATAGACTTTTCACATCTACTGCCAAAACTACAAACTAATCTTTACTTTAATTCATCAGCAAATCTCTGTACATCATGTAGCCTTATATTTGGCAAATTTTTAAGACTCGTCTCAAAACGGAAGTTGTCTGACGTCATCGTGAAAAAAGGGCCTATTAGCCACAAGTTCTCCAAACAGAGGACCTACAGTGATCTGTGGCAGGGCCTCTCCACTCTCCATGCATACATCTGTAGTTAAAAAGTCAAAAATGTTCATGTTTTGACAATGTTCTTAGCTGCACCTTTTGTCCAAATACACAGGTAACAGTATCTTGCAGACTTGTGTCCATTTAAGGTCCTATAGTGAACTTGTCTAGACTATTTTGGTAGCTCATAAAAGTGCTTAAAGTTTTCCTCCTGGTTTCAGACCTTTCTATGTGTATGCAAAAATGTAATTAATGCTATAAATGTTGTCAATTTGAAGAGATATTATTGTTACTAGTATTAGGGAGACACCTAAACCCACCTTCCCTCAAATTGGAGCAACATGCAGATACATTAATGTGTATTTTAATTAAGGCACCTCTAGATTATTGCAGGCAAAATGGTCTGGAAAGGTGTTTGAACAAAATGTACAACTTATAAAACTAGAAATGACATGTGCTTTTTATCCAAATGCATGTAGTAAGGGCAAAAATCGTATATTTTAACTATATTCTTAGTATCTAGCGTCCAAAAGGCAGGTTATTGTAATAAACTTGAAGTGTCCTCTCCTTTTGAAGCCCTGTAGTGAACTTGACATTGAACTTGTCACTGTTTAAAACCCACTTCAACCTTTTAAAATGCACAGAAGAGATAAGCTAAGATCATTATTGCATTATTGCTTATTTTAACAGGTAGTCACTGGGTTAATGTCTGGAAAAAAATGAGCTTGGGGACATAAAAGGACACTTGCTTTTCAAATCCAAATGCATACACAGTGCCAGTCTGACACATGTCAAACTGTATTTTTGGACTTCCTATGATCTTGTCCTATATAAGCTGATACTCAATCCTAAAGCTCTGAAGACGTAAAGGAATAAATAAAGGGCTACGGCGAGTGTTGCTGGGTAAAAGGCTCAAACGCCCTTCGAAAAATCCTCCCTCAATGACTTTACTGGGGCTGTGCGTGCTGTCTCTCCACACTACACACACCAAATCCAGTATTTTTCCATCAAGTAGCGCGCTGGACCACGTGACCGCAGAGGAGAGCAGAAAAAAACGCTGTCATGTTTGCATCCTCGCTTCACACACACACACAAAAACACAGCGCTGCGCTCCTGTCTCTGTGCGCGCACGGCTCCTTATTTTAGACAAACGCCCAAAAAAACAAAAACAAAAAGTCCACGCCGCGTCCCCCCTCGCTCTTCTTCATCATCGCCTCTCTGCTGATGTTGTCATTTCATATTTATAAAGTCCATCGTCCACACTTTGATACCGCTGCTGCTGAAACCAAATCTCGCGCAGGTCGTTTTTCCCTAACCCCGTGCGTACATGACCGCGTAACCACTCCCACTCGTGGCTGGTGGAAAATTACCAGCTTACAAGCAACAGGCAAATGAATGGCGCTCTGCTCTGAGCTCGTCTCGCAGTGTAGCAGCTCATCATCACTCACGAGCGAGTCGTTTACCTGCGCACGTATCAGTCCGTGTCCTTTACGGAGACAGGGCTGTGTGTGTGTATAGATCTATGTAAAGTCGGATGAGCGCTTTAAAACGGCGTTTGTTTTTAAAAGCACGCGGTGTACTTGTGTGTAAAAAAAGTGATAAGGCGTAGTTTAACCCTCCAGAGCAATAATAAAAGCGTGTTTGCTGAGTTATTCGCCATTCTGATAAGCGGAGTCCATTCTGCAAAGGAGTCTGCCCTCTTTTTCTCTACGGGCGGAGTAGTCGCGTGGGCGCTTGAGCGAATTGAAAATAACTGACGTGCGCATCAGCCAATCAGAGGCGAGATGAGGAGTCCCCGCTCGCCGCTCGGCCAATCAGATCCCGCGGGGGGCGTCACCTCGGTCCAAACTTTTACGCGGCGCCATCGGCTGAAAACTAAACCGAGATGGAATCTCCCAGTCTGAACCGGTTTCAACCGGTTGCGAGTTAGTTGCTTGAGAGAGGAGAGAGGCGCAGGCACACAACCTCTGTACCGCCCCGCTGGAAATATCACAATTAAATCCTGAAATAAGCTTTACTTTGATGCGTAAAATGTATCGGAGTGACATATTCCTACCGTAATAGTAGTTTGGGGAATCCATAACACGGCAGACATCACTCTCACTGCTGGAGCTGGACACACAGAGAGAGAACCAACGCTGCAAAAAAAATAGGAATTATTCTTTTATCAACTCTTTTACTCATCTGCTCACTGTATTTTGTAGTTTCCTGGGCAGAAGCCACTCTTTCCAGTCAGAGCCTTGGACTTTAGGTAGGTACTACTGGGACTGGGCACAAGTAACAACCATGCCATGCTGTCATTATTGTTGTTGTTATTATTATTATTATGTGCATTAACTGTTGTAAATAAAACGCATTGAAACGTGGGCTTTTACCTTATCTGCGACGCTGCTCTTGCAAATAATGACCCGTAAATTCATTAAGTTATCTTGGAAATGGCTAATGGCTAGCTTCTGGCGAGGACTTTTCAAGGATTAGCAACGCTGTGAATTAAAAGTGCTGTAACTTTTTCATGCTAGCAAGACAATTTCAGTTGTATATTTGCTTTAAAAGGTGTTTTAAGTGTGCACGTTTTTAACCTAGCCTCTCCCACTGTAGCAGCAGCATCACTCCTGCTTCGTGAGGGGAGTGGATGTTGCTAGGTTGTTCTTTTAGCAAATTTAGCCTCTGTCAGTGCAAAAGTAACAACGCGGGCTAATGTTTGTAGCATTTGAGCCACTTTTAGCCATTGCAAACCGTCTAAATGCACGCTAAACGCAGCAAAGATTGATGCAAGAGTGCTTTCGGGATCTTTGGGTGGGAGTGGTTGGAGTCACCAATGAAGTAGCACATGTCAAGTGTTTGCATGGTGCGACACCTCCAAACGCATGCTAGGGGGAGTTAAAGGGATACGGCAGTATTTTTGTGTTCAAGGATTGGAAAGGCAGTACTCGAAGGAGAGAGGAGAGTTACCAGATGACCCCTATTTTTAAAATAGGCTTGGCATTGGCTGTGAATGGGGTCAGCAATGAAAACTTTACCTTTGTATTTATATGTAAGCGTCTACGGAAATAGTTCATAACCATAAGCAGCTTTCTGTGGCTTTCTGAACCAAAACATGGGCTGTATATTTCTATAAATCACACTATAGGCAAGTTTAAGTGTTCAAAATGTATTTTTACTTTTTTCATTTGACTTGAAGCTTTAATTTCTAATAGGGGTGTAATTTGTTTTTGCAGCAATAAGTATTATTTGGCATTGTTTTGATACAATTTAAGAACGATATTGGCTGATTTAGAAAGATATGATCTGATATGATTTGCCAGAAATTCTAAAAGTTTACACTCTAGCTCTGAGATTACATCAGTCAGACAGAGCGTGAAGCAAAGTTTCTTTTACCATAAGAAACACAAAAACTCCTTTTAAAAAGACGTTTCTTGTAGGTTTACATGCAAATTTCTGATAACATAATTTTTTTTCCAATATGCACTTACCAGAAAACGATATGAGGTGATTAGTATTGATGTAGTTGTATCATAGAAATAAAAACGTGATACATCCATAGTAAATGTACCATTACGCCCCTTATTTCCAATTTTTTTCACTATTCATGTTGCATTTTATATTGCTATAACTTTTGGATACAGTATTTTGCAGCTCTAGATTCTGGGCTTCCTTGCAAAAACGTTACCTTTGTATTTATTTGTAAGCGTGTACTTAAGTAATTCATAACCATAAGCAGGTTTCTGTGGCTTTCTGAACCAAAACATGGGCTGTATGCCTGCATATCACACTACACTATCACACTTGACAAGCTTAAGTGTCTAACATTCATTCTTGCTTCAACACTTATTTTTCCAGTGAACTTTCTTGTCTTTTATAAGTGTAATTTTTCTGCAGAGATTGACCTTAAAAATAGATCAAACTCCTATTTTAACTGCTTTAAACTTTAAACTTGATGTCCTATTGATTATTTTATGCAAAGAACTATATTTTTCCTCTATACCTTAGTGACCTCTACCCGTTATAATTTAGGTGGGCTTAAAGACTCATTTAATACATCATTGTACTGATTTTTATTCATATGATTCCACTACACAGATGGGCACTTGCGTAGTATTGCCTTACAGTAAGTTTATATTGATGCAAAATTGATATCCACAGAAGAAAAATTGGTTAAATTATTAGGAATTTGTGGGTTAAACTAAAACCAGATGCATTTTTTGGATACTTTTGATATAAAAATAAGTTGTATTGACCTTTGCATTGTTCTCTGTCTGCATGATATAATGAACCATGGCTGGAGTGCTAAATTTGTTAATATATCAATAGTATTGTTATGAAGGCGCTGAATCGTATCAAATGTAATGTAAATCAGCAAATATTGTTCTTGGATCCTATCAAAACATTGCCTAAAAATTGGTATCATATCATTGCAAAACATTGTTAAACCCCTAATTAAAACACACAATTTTGAAAGCAACTTTTTCTTTAATGACAAGAGCTCAGTCGTCCGATCAAAAGCATATTTTTTCCAAATTGTGGCGTCATCATGGCATTTTGTCTTGAGACCCGAAATGTTTTTTTAATGATGACACCTTTTAGGTCGCAACCCACTTTGGGAACCTCTGATTTAGACCCTGTTTGGTTGCTCTTGTCTGCTTTTTCAAACTTTCCCCAAGCTTTTTTTTTTAACAATGTATTCAATTCAATCCTATTACAAAACTGGTCCCTGTATTACCAACAGTGTTCCTTCAGTTTTTGCCAAGTACTGACTACATACTGCTACTACTACTACTCTTACTACTAGTATCTGAATTAGAAAAGATAGAAAACATTTTAAAGCGCTGTAAAATCCCCTTGTAATCCACGATCCACTCTGATTTAGCCCATGTTTTGTTAATCTTGGCAGCTTTTCCTACTGTTTACAGAATTATTTTACCATCTATTTAACCCAACCCTAACAGTTTCTATTTCTCATGAAGTGTTTTTTTTTGCTTCACTTTCAATTTATTCTCCTTATGTCCAAGTCCTTATTGGGTAACTACAACAAAGGCACTACTACCATAATAACTAAAGATTTTGCAATATAAATCGGTTGAAAATGTCTCAAGCTCTTTGCTTTTCCAAGCTTTTTTCAAGTTAGTTTACCATCTGTTTAATATAATTCAAACCCATTAGCAACTACAAAACAACTCACCTAAACCAGAGCCAAACCAGCACATAACCAGGACTGAACCAGTACTAAACCAGCACATAACTAGGACTGAACCAGAACTAAACGAGTGCATAAGTAGGACTAAACCAGAACTTAACCAGTACATAACTAGAACTAAACCAGCGCATAACTTTAACTAAACCTGCACATAACTAGGACTAAACCAAAACTTAACCAGTACATAACTAGGACTAAACCAGTACATAACTAGGACTAAACCTGCACATAACTAGAACTAAACCAGCTCATAACTAGGTCTGAACTAGAACTAAACGAGTGCATAAGTAGGACTAAACCAGAACTTAACCAGTACATAACTAGAACTAAACCAGCGCATAACTATAACTAAACCTGCACATAACTAGGACTAAACCAAAACTTAACCAGTACATAACTAGGACTAAACCAGATCATAACTAGGACTAAACCTGCACATAACTAGGACTAAACCAGAACTTAACCAGTACATAACTAGGACTAAACCATGCACATAACTAGGACTAAACCAGAACTTAACCAGTGCATAACTAGGACTATACCAGAACTAAACCAGCATTAACTAGGACTAAACCAGAACTTAACCAGTACATAACTAGGAATAAACCAGGACTAAACAAGCGCATAACTAGGACTAGACCAGAACTTAACCAGTACATAACTAGGACTAAACCAGAACTTAACCAGTACATAACCAGAACTAAACCAGGACTAAACCTGCACATAACCAGGACTAAACCAAGGCTAAACCAGGACTAAGCAGTTATTTACACTCCAAAATCAATCCCCATTAATGGAAAGGACTCCTGAGCACTGCCAGAAGAAGCCTGCGTACCATGATGTGAGAACCACTGCACTGGACTAATGTTGTAGCTGTGGCCAATGAAAATGGGCTTAGTACAAAACTAACAGTGCTTACTACAAACAACACCAGTTACTCATAGAAAAGCTCCTCCCTAACTCTGCTCTGATTGGTTATATTCCCAAACCTCCCTGTTTGTCTATAGGGCGTGTGAGTAATTGCTATGAGTGGTTTCTGTACCAGTTTAACTCGTGTAATGCTAGACACTGTCAACATGGTTGTACTCCGCCTCATTCATTATTCATTTTTCCAAAGCACTTGTGTCTCTTACTCCTGTTGTGGTCAGAGTTTTTACAGATGTCAACAAACTGACGTAGGGCTCAGTTCACATGAATCTGTTTACTTCTTTTATACAGAAACAACCTAAAACTCATCTGGTTTTCATCTGGTCTCACCCCATCATTTTATTGTGAGCCACTCTTTACATATTATTTTACTACAACATTTAAGGTACAAGTATTAAAATAAGCTTCAAATGTGCTTGAATACAAATAAGCTAAAGAAAACCTATTTTCCCGAGCCTCTTTTGTCAAATTGGTTCCATTTACTTTTTTTATTTGACTTGAAGCTTTAATTTCAAATAGTGGTGTAACAATTTGTTTTTGCAACTATACGTATTATTTGATAGAATTCAAGAACAAAATTGGCTGATTTAGAACAATTCAACATGATTTAACACTAACATCTTTGCCAAAAATCATAAAAGTTTACACTCAAATCTAGCACTGAGCCATCAGGCAAAGAGCGAAGCAAGGTTTTTTTTTCAACTTGGAGGGTAGACCACAGCTTAGTCCTGGTTTACTATTGGTTTAGTCTTTGATTAGTCCTGGTTTAGTCATAGTTAAGTCCTTGTTTACTCTTGGTTTAATTCTTCTGTAGTCCTGCTTAGACCTGGTTTAATCCAGTTTTAGTCCCTGTTTAGTCTTGCTTTAATCAAGATTTACTCCTGGTTTAGACCTGGCTTAGTCCTAGATTTGTCCCGGCTTAGACCTGGCTTAGTTTTTGCTTTGACCTGCTTTAGTCCCATTTTTGTCTGTACAGCATATTAAAACCTATGAAAGTCCACTGAAGTAGTTTGAAAGCCAAATATTTGCCGAGGTGGTATTTGGTGTGGAAAGTTTGAGAATCCCAGGGTGAAACAATGTCCATAATCTTAATAATGGCTGTAGAGATAATGCTATACCTTCTACAACTGCTCTACCATAAAAACACACATTAATCTGAATAAATGTGTGTTTTTCAGATGTCAACAAACTGTTTTCATTCACTTTTTCCTGTTAACGTCCTTACACAGATATAGACCTTTTCCATGACATTACTGACAGCTCTTGTAGTCACATGGCTGTTGGGAAATGTATTTTGAAAGAGTGTTGTAAGCCCAAAATTACTTCTCGCTGAAAGACGATGACCTAGTTTTTGCTAATGAACTACTTCAGTGTTTCTCAAATGGTGGCACGGGGTCCGCTAGTGGTACACAGGCTCTTTCCAGTCAGGCATCTGTAAGGATTTTTATTTTTTTTAAGAGGAAATAACTCTTATAAAAAGCTGGTTAAGTCCTGATTTTATTGCTATTTTAGTCCTGCTGATGTTGAGGATTAAATTTGACATTGTGGACCACGGGTTAGTCCTGGTTTAGTTCTGCTTTAGACCTGGCTTAGTCATTGTTTTGTTCGAGTTTTAGTTTAAAGATTTAAAAATGTGGGCCACTGCTTGGTCCTGGTTTAGACCTGGTGTAGCCCTAGTTTAGTCCTGGTTTTATTTAGATTTTATTCCTGTTTTAGTCCTGTATTAGTTTAGGCTTAAATGTGACACATGGACCACACTGCTTAGTCCTGGTTTAGTCTTGGTTAAGTCCTGGTTTAGTCTTGGTTAAGTCCTGGTTTAGTCTTGGTTTAGTCTTGGTTTAGTCTTGGTTTAGTCCTTGGTCTAGTCTTGGTTAAGTCATTGTTTAGTCTTGGTTTAGTCTAGATTTTATCCTGGTTTAGTCTGCCCTAGATTTTTCCTGGTTTTGTCCTGGCTTAGACCTGGTTTCATCCTGGTTTAGTCTTTGTTAAGTCCTTGTTTGGTTTAGATAAAGCCCAGTTTTAGTCTTGGTTTAGTCCTGGTTTTGTCTTGGTTTAGTCCTGGTTTTGTCTTGGTTAATTCATTGTTTAGTGTTAGTTTAGTCCTGGTTTTGTCTTGGTTTAGTCCTGGTTTTAGTCTTGGTTTAGTCCTGGTTTTGTCTTGGTTTAGTCCTGGTTTTAGCTTGGTTAATTCATTGTTTAGTGTTAGTTTAGTCCTGGTTTTGTCTAGATTTTATCCTGGTTTTATCTGCCCTAGATTTTTCCTGGTTTACTCCTGGCTTAGACCTGGTTTCATCCTGGTTTAGTCTTGGTTAAATCCTTGTTTAATCTTGGTTTTATTCCTGGTTTAGTCCTAATTATGCTGCAATTTATTGTATTTATTCAAATGCAATAAACCTAAATATATATTTTTTTAAAATCCCTATGTAATGGATTTTTCATAATCATATTGTTGTTGTGTCCTATTTAAAACATAGATCATTTCCTTTTGCGAACACACTGTTTTCTTTTGTCCCGAGTCTTTGATCCGCAGAGAGACAGACACTTGACCTTGGCCTCCTCAGTCTGTTTATTTTCACATGCTCCACACACACGGACTACATGACCCAAGACTTAGACCCAGCTTAAATCCAAATCCCCTTCACCAATAATCCTAATTCATTATAATGCTTTACTGCTAGTTATTTTGTAAGCTGAGGTGCCTTGTTAAAATATTAGCCACACTGAGTAATGGGTAAAGTGCAGTGACTTTTACAAAAGCAGTCTGTCAAGGTCAAGTGAGCGGTCTGACATTCAGCAGCAAAAGGGAGGTTTGGTAACGGAAGAAAAGACAAAATTAATGATTTCTTAACAAATACAGTACTCTGCAAAATTGTAGACATGTTTTAAAAGGTCCCCTATTCTGCTAAATCTACTTTTTTTGAGCTTTTAATCGTGTTATAAGTAGGGCTGCACGATATGGCGAAAACATGCGATATTCAATAACTATGTTGAATATTGCAATAACGATATTATTGCGATATTTGAAAATAGAGCCTACTTTTCGAACATAGTAAGTTAAATTCTCTACATTACACAAAAATGTAAGTTCCTGTATTTACAAGTCAAAACAGCGACAAAATCAAAACTTAACACAGACTAAACCAGGAATAAAACAAGGCTAAGCTGGGACTAAATTAATTAAATTACCACTAAAACTGGACTTTTTAAACATTTTTATTTAGTCACAACACATGTTCTTTTAAGGCTCTGGTGGAAAATGATTCTTCAGTGTAAATCTCTGTCAGATGGAAGACCACAGTGATATTGCGATATATTTAGATTATTGCGATACGGATATTGCGTTTGCTGATACTGCGATAACGATAATTTTGCGATATATTGTGCAGCCCTAGTTATAATGGGGTCATTCAGTAATCCTGTATGCTGAGGCGCTGCCCTTCTCCAGAGCTGAAAACGCTTGGTCTCACAGCTCTACGTAGACTACATGAAACCAGGAAGTGCTCCTGCGCGTTTCTAAAGCCCATACACCGTCACCGGACTCGTTCTGATCATTTCAGCCTTAAACCTCCGTCACTACAAAGCAGTCAGCTCATTTATCTGTCTGTTAGCCTCATGTTGCTAATAGCCGTGCCAAAAAGCCATTTTATGCTCTGTTTAGTCCCCATCTTTGCCAGCAGGGGGCGACAGACACCTAATCCAAGCAGTTCTCTGCAAAGTCAAAGTAACTAGCTCCCCAACAGAAGACGTTTTTCATACATATACAATATTTTAAGTTATAAAACGTGAAATACTAATGCAAAAAGCCTTTAAAAAAGGTTAAAACACTCTAAAGATCTAAACGGTGATCTAGATCCACACCAACATTTATAATTTTGTCTTTGGCCCATTACTGACATTTACAAAACAACAGTCTGTGTTTACTAAAGGACTCTAGGTTAACGACATTTTTCTACTCCTCAGTAAAACTTTGGCAGCCTGAGCCTATTTTGTACAGCAAAATGACCTAAATTAATTTTCCAGGTCTACTGTGCATTTGTGTGTCATTATTTTGATTATTGTTCTGACGGAAACTCAATCAATTACACGCTTTATATTGGCACCTGTGCGCAATTTATTCCCCTTTGTGCTAAAAAGCTCTTTCCAGTTAGCAGTGAGTGGGCAGGAAGTGTGAGGTATATGAACAATGAAGCAAAGTTATATGCAATTATGGAAAAATACTGTTGCACATTATGGCCAGACTTAAAGATGAAAAACTTGTCCTGCAATCATGACCTCTAAAATAAGTTAATAAGTAAAGTTGGCTTTTATTTTGAGGGAAAAATGTCATAGGATGTGATTTATGGTTTTATTATTTAAGACGGCCATTCCCAAAGTCAAAAGTATTGTGACCCCCCCTTAAAAATCTGAAAATCTCATGCGGACCCCCAACAATAAAATTTCACTCTATTTAAAAGATAATGTCATATTTTTTTCCCATAGATTTCTATTAAAAACTTAAAAAAAAAAAAACAACAACAAACAAACAGTAACACTTTAGAATAACTCAAACTATTAAGCATTATTTAAGTATTAGCTTAAAGTTAGCCAGCTACTAACCGGTAATTGAATATTTACTAGGGGTGTAACGATACGTTTTTGCAACGATACGATATGTATCGATTAGAAGTGTTTCGATACGATTCAAGAACGATATTGGCTAATTTGGAACAATATGTTTCGATACGATTCAACACCTTCGTATTGATAATCGATACAGCAACTTTTTGCCAAAAATCATAAAAGTTTACTCACAAATGTAGCACCGCGGCCGGGGTTGATTATTTCCAGCAGACAGAGAGTGAAGAAAAGTTGAATATAACATTTTATTTAATTAAAAACACAAAATTTATCTCCAAAAAGCCATATCTGGTTTTATTTTAACATACAAATTTCTAATTTTGATATTTCCGATATTATCGATCGATACTTCATGTGTATCGATATTCACTTCCTAGAAAACGATACGATTCGATACAAGGTCATGTGTATCGATGTAGCTGTATCATAGGAAAAAAAATCGATACAGTTACTGTATTGTTACACCCCTAATATTTACAAAACATTACATCAGCATTTATAATATTCATTGCACATTTAAAAACATCAGTGGTATTTCAGGATCTAAAGCCAATTCTAAAAACTGAAATTGATAATTACATGTTTGTTAATTCTTTATTACTTCTTCATAGTTGTGAGTTGTAGTACCTTCTGTGGTACCTTCATGGCCCACCAGTGGGCCCTGGACCCCACTTTGGGAACCACTGATTTAAGAAATGGAAGTAATTGGATTTTATGGGGTGATCCAGATACTGACTGATGAACCATCTTGTACTGACTTGGACTTATCAGATACCACAATAGATATATATTTTTATGAAATTAGGGCTTCATGATATCAGGAAAACATGGAATAAACTTACTTAATAATTCTCACACTCTCTTGCTTTTGACAATTAATTCTATCTGAAAAATGTATATAACAACCATAAACTATTATTACAAGTTTACGGTTGAGACATTTTTACAGCTGGACACCAACCAAATATTTATTCAGCATCTCGTTCTTCTGATTCCTGGGATAACCTTTTTACTTCTTAGGGGAATAGACCTTTTTCATAAAAAACAGAAGTAGTTACTTTTCACGTTATCCCATTTCTAGATAGTGCTCTAGCGGTTAGCGGTCTAAGGCTAAATGGAGCAAGCGTTTTCAACAAGCTTATACAAAGTTTCACGTTTGCAGACAAAGTGACAAAGACATCCACCAACAGCCGGACAAAGGCTACAAACTCTTTCATTTAGAATTTATTCACGATTATCAAGGAAAGGAAAGAAAATAGCTTAAATGCTATCAACAATTAGCATTAGCTAACTGTAGATGACAGCAGATATACAGTGTAGTGTTCAAGTCTGTGAGACTCAAATGAATTCTAACACAGCACAGACCTGTAGTTTGTATATTTACTGCTGATTTTGACTCACAGTGAGATTGATGAAGATGTTTTGTTAATGAAAACGTTCTCATTTGTGTAAATATAGACAACCTTTTTTAAATAGTATTATGCAATAACCTGTGTCACTTGTAACCGCTACCTGAAAGTATCACAACAAGTGTGAAAAAGGTCTATTGGTGACTCCAAACTGCCCATAGTGGATGAATGTGAGTAAATGGTGTCTGTCCTGTGTATCCTTGTCACTAACTGGTCACTGTCCAGGGTGTACCCCACCTATGGCCCATAGTTGCTGGGAGAGGCTCCAGTACCTGTGACCCCTGATGCCAAAAGGAAAAACGATTGTCCTACAGTAGTGTGACGTTTGGTGTTGAAAGCATTTAGCAGCTTAGTCTATAGTCTCTCTCTTGTTGTCCTGTAGATGTTTGTTGGTGCCTCAGCTGTTTGAGCCTCTCTCTGACCTCTTCACATGACTGTCCCACTGTGTGTCTGACCCCTCCCTCCCTGTGTCCCAGTTACAGAGCTCTATGCCAGCAGTTATGACAATGTTAGCGGACCATGCAGCACAGCAGCTGCTGGACTTCAACCAGAAACTCGACATAAACCTGCTTGATAATGTCGTCAACTGTCTGTACCATGGGGTGGGACCACAGGTAGGTGCCTCATATCATTCTACTACTACTGCTACTACTACTACCTACTAGTACTATTCATATTATTAGCCGATAATAGATGTTTTCTCTTATTTGGAATGAAAAGGTATTGTATTATATAATGTAATATATTTTAATGCTAAATGTCCAAAGCAGCAGCAGTGTGCATTACTCTCACAGTGAATGTAATTGTCTTTTAGTTAAGGATGCACATTAAGTAAATTTTCTTTAATCAATTAATTGGTAGTCTTAACCAAATGCTAACCACAGTCTGGACATCACCTATCATTACATTTTATTAAAAAAAAAAACAAAAAAAAACCCAGCTCTTTATAGGCTATAGTTATAAGCTTGTATATTTTAGGAAACAGTTGCTTAATTTTATGTTTAATTTGCTTTAACTCTCCAATGGTTATGTACTTTTACTCTATTGTACAGCATAACCATTAATTGTTAGTATTTCTTTCAATCAATTTTGGCCAGAATTAGTTTAGTGTTTAGTGTTAGCCCTCTCTGCTTCTGAAAACTAGGTATATAACTAATGTAATTTATACACCATACAAAGACTTGGTAAAACACATGGCTACTCTGCATACATAAACAAAGTACGTAAGTTAGTGCTCCAGGCTGCTGCACATCACACTACGCTGTTTGTTTTTGCCAAACTGCTGCCCTCTGCTAAACGGAGGCATCTGCACAGTCTCCACAGTCAGTATTTAAGCTGCTCTGGAGCTAGCAGTAGCATTAGCCACAACATAGGAAACAGTGTGGTGCTTGGAGGACGCTAATTTCTGCTACGCTCGATTTTACGTCTTTTTGACATCAACCAAAATTAAAAATGCCAATTAAATTGATATATTGCCAAGCCCTTCTACTACTGGTACAACAATAAATACTGAGATGCTGTTGTGGAAATAAAAAGACAGGTGTATTTGTAGAATAGAAAACATCAAAAGTACTGTTACTCAACAAAATTATTGTAGTCCAAGTAAGGTATCACCTATGGGAAACTTTTATTCTGAATGTGGAGATTCTCTCTGCTGTCATTTGACTGATTTGACCTGAGCCAGTGGCACTGCAGTACTGTTGTGAGAAGGTGTGTTTTATGTTAGACAGCCACAAGCCTCTTAATGATGCTTGTTACCATCATCGCAAAAAAACAGAACATATTAGGGCTGCACAATATATCGCAAAATTATCATTATCGCAATATCGGCAAACGCAATATCCGTATCGCAATAACGCTGTGGTCTTCCATCTGACAGAGATTTACACTGAAGAATCATTTTCCACCAGAGCCTTAAAAGAACATGTGTTGTGACTAAATAAAAATGTTTAAAAAGTCCAGTTTTAGTGGTAATTTAATTAATTTAGTCACAGCTTAGCCTTGTTTTATTCCTGGTTTAGTCTGTGTTAAGTTTTGATTTTGTCGCTGTTTTGACTTGTAAATACAGGAACTTACATTTTTGTGAAATGTAGTGAATTTAACTTACTATGTTTGAAAAGTAGGCTCTATTTTCAAATATCGCAATAATATTGTTATCGCAATTTTCAACATAGTTATCGAATATCACATGTTTTCTCCATATCGTGTAGCCCTAGAACATATGTTGCTGTACATTTAAAATTATATTATTTTTGCAAAAATACTTCAACAATTACAACTAATGATTACAATGCTTTAGTATTCATACATCATACGAGTCATTGCTGTGATTGGCTTAAACAAATCATAGTACCATATTTTCCGGACTGTATGTCGCTCCTGGAGTATAAGTCGGCACTAGCCAAAAAATGCATAATGAAGAAGAAAAAGCGTATATAAGTCCCACTGGACTATAAATCGCATTTTTTGGGGGAAAATTATTTTACAAAATCCGACACCAAGAACAGATATTTCATGTTGAAAAGCAAGTTATAGTAATAATAGAATAGAGAACAACAGCTGAATAGGTGTGCGCTATGCTAACGTAACACATTGATGGTTATTCAGCTACATGAAGCATAAACAACGAACTGAATAGGTGTCTCGTATGTTAACGTAATATATTAACAGTTATTCACATAACTATAGCATAAAGAACATAATATAACAAGTTCACCAAACTCACCATCTCACTCCTAATCGCTAAATCCTTTAAATTCTTCATCCTCGGTGTCGCTTCTGAACAACTCCGCCAACTCCGGAGGTAGACGAAGCGCCGCTTCCTCCTCTGCGTGGCTGTCGTCAGACTCAGCATCAGTTCCATTTCCAATTATTCCGCTCTTTCTCAGTTGTCTTTATAGCCTAAGTTGTTAGTGGTAATGTTTACATTTTAAATTGTCAGTGGTACAGGTGCAGCAGATGCTGGTACACAAGCCTAGAGCGCCCTCTAACCAACACCTGAAACATTTTAATATATAAGTCACACCTGAGTATACGTCGCACCCCGAGCCAGACTATGGAAAAAAGTGTGACTTATAGTCCGGAAACTACTGGTAGATGGTTACAGCTTTCCTCCAATCACCTAGAAATATTCTTCTCAAAGTCCCTTCATTTTGCAAACCTTTTAAAGGGAGATGTTTCAAATTGATATAACATTACCTCTGTGTGGAGCAGAGTGCAAGCACACATCGAGTCTGGCCTTTGGCAGGCACAAGGTAACTCAGGAAAAGGATGTTTACTAAGCAGCTACATGTCATTTATCTGAGATGTTGATCATTTCTGTCCCAAGACATTAACAAAACTTGTTTTTAATGTGTCCAGGTAATAACAATGAAGTAGTATAGTCTTTACATTGTAGCTAATAAAAAAAATAGTCAAAACTTAACTTACTTACAGATATATTAATATTATACTAATGTAATTTTTACTGAAGAAAAGGAACCTGCTGCAAATCAGACCAGGCACAGACCACATTTTCTCCACTGTTGCCTTTAATCTTCACCTGTAGAATAAATACTGCACTGCTTGTAACAAGTACATACCCAGCTTTACATTTTTTTCTCACTTTTTTGTCTCACAGCAAAGAATGGCGCAGGAGGTGTTGACGCACCTAAAGGAGCACCCGGACGCGTGGACCAGAGTGGACACGATCCTGGAGTTCTCTCAGAACATGAACACCAAAGTAAGGACCATCTATCACTGCACTGCTGCTCACAAACTCTGTCTGCTCTGAGGAAGAACTGGATGCATCTTAAAGTACTACTACAACTACTACAGGTTAATGGTTATAGGGAATATTTGGTGGTAATTGAAGTAAGTTTTCGGTGTACATTTTACTGTAACAATACCAAAACTTTACTTAAATTATTGCTAGAAATCACTAATAACCACCAAGTTTTTAAATTAAGGTAAAAGCAACATCAGCTCTGTGCACTTCTTATAACACAGTTTAGGATTTAAAGTTTGAGTTTTGGCCTTCTTAGGCTGCCGTTGTTTGTTGGAAGGAGCTTAAACCAAAGCAGAGAAGAAAGGTTAGCATAAGCTTAGTTTGTCCCAAATTGTATATCGTTTAATGAGAAGATAATGCCCTAAATTGTCAACAAAAATATTGTGAGACTACTTAAAGATACGCCTTTTTCAAAACAGTTCAGATAGTGTATATATTTTGTAATAGATTGGAATAATTTCTTCTTCTTCTTCTTACTCCGGTGCCCTTATAAAACAATTGCAGATGATTTGACAGTGAAGTTGTAAATCACAGTGGTCTACAGCAAAGGTAACTCTCAGATTAAAAAAAAGCTGGAGCCTGTGTTTACTCAGAGAGTCACCGAGGTCCGCTCTGTTTCCTTTAGGACAAATGGAAAATGGGCCACAGCAGCAGATCAGAACGTTTACATCTCTAAACAGCAAGAGTTCACTGACACACATTTAGCCTGCGTCCTTGTCTCTGCAAAGACTTCATATAATTTGTTTACCTGATCAGTCGGACTAAATTTACCGTGAATTTCCATTTGAACCTACAGGTGTTTCCACTGAAATCAAAACCTGAACACGAACATTCAGAACAGAACACGGATAATAACAGGATCTTATCAGTGTGAGATTTTTTAAATCACTGTTGTGATTCCAGTTTATTATGTTTTCATTTTCTCGCTGCATTATTCTGCAACCACAAGCAAAAAACATCATCAACACTTAACACTTCAAATAAATAAACTAATGTTTCTTGGGCCTGTTGTTATTAATTATGTTATCTGTTTTATAATCTTAGTAATTCATTAGATGTTTAGATTATCACTGACTTTGAACATCAAGCTTTGTAAACCTGAAATAATCCCATCAGCAAACTTTTGGCAAATCAAAAATATTTCTTGCTTTCTGAATTAAATTTTTAGAAAGCTGGTAAAGCTTATATTGACTACTGCAGCACTAGACAGGAATACCTCCAGTTTTACCTACAGTTACACTTTATTCCTCTTTTATTTGAGCTATTGGCAAATTTTAACAGGTTGCGTTCAAAAACTCAGATGAGGGCAGGAGTCAGTATTTCTCTACGGCTTCAAAACTATTTGAAAAATCCAAACAGAAAATCCACAAATGTTGAACCTTGATCATTTTTTTGTTAACAATTGGGTCCACAAACTCATTAAATATTAATAGTGTGGCATAAAGCCCAGTCTACTGACATCAAGCACACCTGTGTGATTGAATAGTATCACCACTTTTTGACACTATAGTGCAAAAATATTTCACCTTAGTGAATTTGTGTCTGACAGAGAAGACATTAAACGTTGTGCTAGTTTTGTTTCCTGTTGATAACCCCAGTAACTGCAGAGATATTCACCATAAACCAGGCCAAGACATCTGCATTTTTAATTCGTAGCAGCAAATTCTACCATAGAATTCTTACCTGCCAAATGTCAAATAAAAATTTGGGTCTGGTGAGGCCCTAGAATTTCTCCAGTAATCTTTTCAACACACAAATATATTACCATATTTTCTGGACTATAAGTCGCTCCGGAGTATAAGTGGCATTAGTCAAAAAATGCATAATGAAGAAGAAAAAAACGTATATAAGTCACACTGGACTATAAGTTGCATTTTTGGGGGGGGGGAAGTTATTTTACAAAATCCAACACCAAGAACAGACATTTCATCTTGAAAGGCAAGTTATAGTAATAATAGAATAGAGAACAACAGCTGAATAGGTGTGCGCTATGCTAACGTAACACATTGATGGTTATTCAGCTACATGAAGCATAAACAGTGTCAGTGGTACAGGTGCAGCAGATGCTGGTACACAAGCCTAGAGCGCCCTCTAACCAACACCTGAAATATTTTAATATATAAGTCACACCTGAGTATACGTCGCACTCCTAGCCAGACGATGGAAAAGTGCAACTTATAGTCCAGAAAATACGGTATACGTCATTAATCAAACTTGTGAAAATCCCTAATTTTGTTAACATGGCAAAGAAGATTTAAATAGGAAGATTAGAATTGTCATTATGGTCATCTAAATCCAACTTTTGTCATCTAAAGCCACTTTACTGTTTGTGCCAGTCCCAAGCCCAGATATGGGGATGGTTCTTTGTCAGGAAGGGCATCTAGTGTACAAATCCTGTGAATTACTGCACAGTAGGAGGCAGATGATGCGTGCTGTGGCGACCCCAGACACATCTACAGCAACAGCTATCATATGAAATAAATTTGGCCCCTGCATCCAGGTCTTCCTCTCAGTCTGGTGCCGTTTGCTTCTTCCTTTTTGCTTTTTGCCTAAGATTTCTTTAACCCAGATGTTGATGACTAATGTCTGAAGTGATGTGTGATCAGTTGCTTTAATTTTGTAGCTTTATATTTGAAAATTTGCCAAAAAACAATTGGGACTTTTAGCGGCAAAGAGAAAAGGTAAAGACCTTGAATTTTACATTTATTTAATTTCTTACATTTTTTTTATTAAAGAAAAGTGCATTTTTTTCCAAGCACAATGAGCATTTGGCTTTTTCTTACAATGATTCAAATGCAATGTACTGCTATCTGATATTAATCTTCATGTTCATTATGTTTGTAGCTTGTAATAGGAAGAAAAGGGGTGTGTCATCCTGTGCGTCATGGCACAGCTAGGCTTTGGCGGCAGGCCTCCACAAGGTCTACCCTTTTTAAATTCCCTTTGACTCAATTCTGTTCATGCGTTTCTATTGCATCTGTTTCATTGGACACAGAGAGGAGACACTCAGAGAGATACACAGATGTAGAGGCAGCGCTTCACCTGTAGGGATCATGGCTACCTTTTTAACCCACTTTAATTTCTCACTTTTCCCACTTTTCTCTCCTCTGAGCCCCCTCATTTTGACTGACTATGTCTAAATGCACTCAAATATTGAACTAAATCTAAAGAACGCACAGGGTTTTCACTTTCAATTTCATTTAACTCTTTCCCTGCCAGCATTTTCTCAAAAAGATGCCAACCAGTCTCAGTGTTTTTGGTCATTTTCTACAAAATTTGCTGTCCCAGAGAAAATGTTTTGCTATAGTATTATTCAGAGTTTAAATACCAAACAAAAGAAGAAAAAAGAAGCATTTATTCTAGGGCTGCACGATATGGAGGAAACATGCGATATTCGGTAACGATATTATTGCAATATTTGAAAACAAAGCATACTTTTCGAACATAGTAAGTTAAATTCACTACATTTCACAAAAATGTAAGTTCCTCTATTTACAAGTCAGAACAGCGACAAAATTAAAACTTAACACAGACTAAACCAGGAATAAAATAAGGCTAAGCTGTGACTAAATTAATTAAATTACCACTAAAACTGGACTTTTTAAACATTTTTATTTAGTCACAACACATGTTCTTTTAAGGCTCTGGTGGAAAATGATTCTTCAGTGTAAATCTCTGTCAGATGGAAGACCACAGGGTTATTGTGATATATTTAGATTCTTACGATGCGGATATTGCATTTGCTGATATTGCGACAATTTTGCGATATATTGTGCAGCCCTAGTGAGAATCAGAAGTAATTCACTGCACTGTGGTGGCCTATGTAGCCTATGTTTTGACTTGTAAATACAGCAACTTACATTTTTGTGAAATGTATTGAATTTAACTTACTATGTTCGAAAAGTAGTCTCTATTTTCAAATATCCCAATATCTTTATCGCATTTTTCAACATAGTTATCGAATATTGCATGTTTTCTCCATATCCTGCAGCCCTAATTCTCACAACAAATATGAATATGAACCATGGCTATGTTGCAGCTTAATAGTTACTACTCAGTAGTTGTAGTTGTTTGAAATGCAAACATGCAAAATGGAAATGAATAGGACTTTTTTAATGCAAAATGTAACACAGTGTGATTTTGCATTGTGTTGAATAAAAGATAAATTGAATGGCTGTGGATTACATAAGCATTAGTCTTTTATTTGAGGGTTAAACTAATAACATACTCATAAGCTTGTATGGGAAAATAGAAAGTTGGAAAAAATTGCGAATATGTATAAATAAAATCTTTACAAAATATTAAAGGAATATGCGCCAAGCACCAAAACTGTACCCACAAGTTTGTGCCGGTCTCAAGCCTGGAAAAAATTGGCTTGAGTCAGGTGAGGTGTGAAAACCTTTACCTTAGTAAAAAATATGCAAACAACTTTTAGATTCACTGTGGAGGAGCTCAAATAAATGGTTGCTTCTCAGATACTTTAAAGCTCAGAAAATCATTTGTATTAGCCCCATTTTGACCCACAAAGAATCTTCAATAAGTTCAGCATCATCCACTGCAGCGATCTTTGTCACACCGAGTGCTTTTTAGTCTCCAGCCTTTGTCCAAATAAGGTCATCATTCCTGCTTCTATAAACTCAGCCTCAGCCCTTGACAGTTTAATATGGGCGACAAGACTTCACAATTCTCTGTCGCAACGCTTTTTCTATTTTTGGTTGTTCACTTAAAAAAAAAACAGTATATATTCGTTCTGGTGTAAAATCTCAGTATTTTGTGCTTTTAAACATTGTCAGTCCACCCCAGACCCTTCAATAATGGCTGCACTGATCTTTGCTCTACAAGTTGTGAACTAATTATTTTATTGTTTTACATGGAAGAACAACTTGCCAGTCCTTTATTTTCATTTTCTGCAGCTCATTGTCAGCCCTACGTTTACTTCCTTTTTTCCTTCTTGCCATGCTTTTATTTTGAAACCCTCTGATGATCCCTACAGCTGAAACAGTTCCCCTTAGATGAATGACTAAGTGATGATAAATGTATTTAATGTGATAATGCCTCACTGTGTAGGACGTCCCAAACTGAAAACAGGGTGTAACCTGTGGCTCATCCTGCTGTTCCTTCAACTCACCAGTTTTTCCTGAATTTATGTCACGACTCCAGAGTAAATTCGTTTTGGAAGTGCAAAGTTCAAGGTTGGATTTTGTTGGGAACATGATGTGGACTAGATTTATCGTATTTGATTACACCAAACCACTTTATGTTCTGTTGTTAATTGACTACGTATGCAGATGAGCTATGAGCCTAAAGCCCCTTTTAGATCGGATGCGGTGGGCACGAAGGCCTGGATGATACAGTTCGGGCCTGATACTATCATGGTACTTAGGTGCTGATAGAAGTCGTTTTGCTATTTTGATTTTATATTATCATATTATCAGTTCCTGCGTTATTTTTTAAATTTAAAATCAAGTTCACTTATATTTAAATGTCCCCCTACTTAACCATGTTATAACATTTCTGCCTCAAAAATAGCCCTAGAGTAGTATTTAGTTTCATTCATGTGCATCAAGTGCTGAGGCGCTGTCCTTCTCCAGAGCTGAAAACGCTCGGTCTCATGGCTCTACGTATTCAAGTGAAACCAGGAAGTGCTCCTGCGCGTTTCTAAAGCCCAGACACCGTCACCGGACTCGTTCTGATCATTTCAGCCTTAAACCTCCGTCACTACAAAGCAGTCGGCTCATTTATCTATCTGTTAGCCTCATGTTGCTAATAGCAGTGCTAAATAGCCATTTTATGCTTTGTCCTCCCCACCGTTGCCAGCAGGGTGCGACAGACACCTAATCCACCTGTTCTCTGCAAAGTGAAAGAAAACATGTTATCCACACATATACATTATGTTATCGAGAGCATTTTTAAAAACTTTAATATCGCAATTAATATTGTATCATGAAATTATTATTGTGATAATATTGTTACATCCTTAGTGTAACAATAAAAAAAAAAAAAAAGAGTGCAACACTTTGCCACCAAACTGGGCTCAGCATTGCGGCCTTGCGACGAAGTTTCTTTTAAAAATTCTATTTGAGAAGTCACCTCGGCGTCCAATCACAGAGCCTGACCGCTCCGTGCAGACAAACTTAGACTTGATCCACAAGGAAAATTACTTGGTCACAGGAGCTAAATTTTTACCAACAAAAGTATTAGGGAATGGTAAAATAGGTATAGAATAGTAATAAGTAATAAAATATGACAGAAATCTACCAAAAATAAGAATAGAAGTAAATGTATAATACGTAGAGTATATACATATGTATTATATATTTACTAGTATTCTTATGTTTATTCTTCTATTCTAAAGCAGCAGAAACTGTGATTTCTATTGTCAGTTGAGAAAATTCGCTGAGCATACAGAGAAATTTAGCTTTCCTGTAATGGTTATGAGAAGATTGTGGAGTAAAACATGTGTCTTATCTGAAAAGGGCTTAAATCTTCCTTTCTGTCAACGCTCCATGGGTCTCAAACAAAAAAAAATTAAAATCAAAAATCCGTCAGGAGCATTGAAACCATACAATAGTATAAGATTTATTTTTAAAAGCTAGAAAATTTCTTACATTCTGTGCTCTTATATGACATTGGAATTGCATTAATTATTGAATTTGCTAATCTTTTATAGCGTAAAATAATATTTCCTGATAGCTCAAGCTAACGTTTGCGCCTGGTGTGAGTTTTGTAAGAAACAGCAGGACTTCCACAGAGTTACAGCTGATAGATCTTAAAAAACAAAACCTGAGATCCCGTTTAACTTACTCCAAAATGTGCATGAAGGATGTGGTTTAGACCTTTTATTCGAGGCTGGTCCACTTCATTCTGTTTTTGGTTTGTATTAAAATTACACAGAGTTTATTGTAATGAGTGTTTTTGTAAGGCTCGGGTCTAATGCTGCCTCTGTCCTTGGCCTGTTACAGTACTATGCTCTTCAGATTCTGGAAACCGTTATCAAAACAAGATGGAAGATCCTGCCCAGGAATCAGTGCGAAGGTAAAACACTGCTCATAATGGTTCTTTGTTAAATCCTGATAGGACCTTGTTTTGTAAAATATATTGTATCAAACTTGAACATTTCACTTATTTGTCATCAGCTAGAAATTAAATAATCTACTGTGGTTCTCAAGCTGTGGTACTCGGGCCTCTTCTGATGGTTCTTTGGAGTCTTATGCAGTTCAAGTCCAGATTTAGTTAAATTTATATCCAGTAATGAAGTGTAACTGCTAAGTTAGGTGTTGGTTTTAGTCCCATTTTAGTTCTGGTTGAGACCGAGTTTACTGCTAGTTTAGTGCTGGTTTTGACCTGGGTTTAGTCCTGGTTTAGTGCTGATTTATTCCTGGTTTTGTTCTAGTTTAGACATGGTTGAGTCCTGGTTTAGACCTGGTTTAGTGCTACTTTAGTCCTAGTTTAGACCTGATTTAGACCTGGTTTAGTCCTAGTTTAGACCTGGTTTAGTGCTACTTTAGTCCTAGTTTAGACCTGATTTAGACCTGGTTTAGTCCTAGTTTAGACCTGGTTTAGTGCTACTTTAGTTCTAGTTTAGACCTGGGTTTGTCCTGGTCTAGAGCTGGTTTAGTTCTGGTTTAGCACTGATTTAATCCTGGTTTTGTTCTAGTTCAGACCTGGTTTAGTCCTTGTTTAGACCTGTTTTAGTGCTAGTTTAGTTCTAGTTTAGGCCTGGCTTAGTCCTTGTTTAGACCTGGTTTAGTGCTAGTTTAGTTCTAGTTTAGACCTGGCTTAGTCCTTGTTTAGACCTGTTTTAGTGCTAGTTTAGTTCTAGTTTAGGCCTGGCTTAGTCCTTGTTTAGACCTGGTTTAGTGCTAGTTTAGTTCTAGTTTAGACCTGGCTTAGTCCTTGTTTAGACCTGTTTTAGTGCTAGTTTAGTTCTAGTTTAGACCTGGCTTAGTCCTTGTCTAGAGCTGGTTTAGTTCTGATTTAATCCTGGTTTTGTTCTAGTTCAGACCTGGTTTAGTCCTAGTTTAGACCTGGCTTAGTCCTTGTTTAGACCTGGTTTAGACCTGGTTGGGTCCTGGTTTAGACCTGGTTTAGACCTGGTTGGGTCCTGGTTTAGACCTGGTTTAGTGCTAGTTTAGTTCTAGTTTAGACCTGGTTTAGTCCTGGTTTAGAGCTGGATTAGCAGTAGTTAAGACCGGGTTTTATCCTGGTTAAGTCCTGGTTTAGACCTGTACCGTTTCTCTCTTTATTTAGACATGTTAGTCCAGTTTTAGGCTCATTGTAGTCCTTTAAACATGGTTCTTCTAAAGCCAAACATTTTCTGAGGTGGTCCCTTTATCCGACAATACATTTTAATTAAACTCTTTTAAATTAATAACCTTTTTATAGCTGACATATTTTCATTTTAATGGGAAAGAATAATAAAATATTCTTTAGGGGCGATAATATAATGCAGACAGATCCACATGTTTTAATATTGTGTCCAAATGTCCAGAGCGTTTTGTTTTTCATCTTTACTCTGCCAAAGGAGGCATCTCACATATTTTAAATCATGTTATCGTTGCAACATTCAACACAGCTCTCACTCATGGCTCACGCAAACCTGACGCAACACAAATCCAGTCTCTCCACTGACCATTGTCTGTGAGGTCTCATGGGGTCTTCAGAAAGAGGCAGGACTTGGCCTTTTCTCGGTCTTCTCAGTGTTTTTTCTGTAAATGTTGTGACGTACGTGCGGTTGCCAAGTCGAGCGGGATTCCTCCTTTAAGCATGTCACTTTGTTTATGCCCCACTGCCCGGTGCCGCTGGAGCTGGCTGCTGCAAAATGGACGAGTTCTGGACACCCTCAAATGACCCTAAAGTGATTGGGGAAAGGCTTTGTGACGAGCATTTTAAGCTGCGGTTTATACAAAATGTCCTGTTAAAGCCACGTTTATTGAAAACAGAAAGTAAAAAATAGTAGTTCTTTATGACATTATGGTACCGCAGCCTGAAACATCTCTAATTAGGCCCATTTTATGTACTTTTTAACCATATTTCAAAGCCCAGAGAGCCCTTGATGCGTCATCATGAACTAAAACATATTTTTGTGTTTTTTGGACAGGTATAAAAAAGTATGTTGTGGGCCTCATTATCAAGACGTCGTCAGATGCTTCAACTGTGGAGGTGAGGAAAATGATTTGGTGTACTGTCTCATATGTCCCTTTATTTCCCTTTATAGGGTAAGTTTTTGCAAGGATACGATTTGTATTGATCACAAGTTGTTTTATATGATTCAAGAACAATGTTGGCTGATTTAGAACGATACGATTCAGCACCTTTATATTGATATAGTAATGTTTTGCCAAAAATCACAACAGTTTACCCTCAACTCTAGAAATGTGGCCGTGGTTGATTATGTCCAGCTGACAGAGAGCAAGGAGATGTTGAATATAACCTTTTATTTTAGTTAAAAACACAGAAAATAATCTAATAATAAAACCAGATACTTATTTTTGGATGTATTTTCCATGTATATCAGTTTGGGGTGTAACGATACAGTAACTGTATTGATGTATCAATTTTTTTTCCAAGGATACAACTATATTGATACACATGACCTTCGTATCGAATCGTATCGTTTTCTAGGAAGTGAATATCGATACACATGAAGTATCGATCGATAATATTGGAAATATCGAAATTAGAAATTTGTATGTTAAAATAAAACCAGATATGGCTTTTTGGAGATAAATTTTGTGTTTTTAATTAAATAAAATGTTATATTCAACTCTGTCTGCTGGATATAATCAACCCCGGCCGCGCTGCTACATTTGAGAGTAAACTTTTATGATTTTTGGCAAAAAGTTGCTTTATCGATACGAAGATGTTGAGTCGTATCAAATCGTATCATTCCAAATTAGCCTAATATTGTTCTTGAATCATATCAAAACACTTCTAATCGATACATATCGTATCGTTGCAAAAACGTATCATTACACCCCCGCTACCTAGAAAACGATACGATTCGATACAAGGTAATACATATCAATATAGTAACTGTATCATTACACCACTATCCCTTATGTCCCTGTAACAACTTTAAGCCTATGTTTGATACTTTATTGATTTCAACATTACAAAAAATTACATGCCCTGTTATTTTTAGGCGCTTCCCTGGTTTCTATATCTATGTACTTCACCAAATAACTATGACGATATATAATCACTACTATTTGTAAGTGGCAGTTGGCCCAGCACTCAAAGGTTAACCATCAGCTTTATCTATGACTTTGTTTCTGTATCTGTCTGTATTATCTGTAATCTGTGTTATGTTATGAGAAATATAATTGGAACAGATAATATGTGGCAACTAGGTCACTGTTACATTTGCAATAGGCATTTAAATTAACACTTGACAACCATGCCTTATTCCCATTCACAATCTATACTCGCCAACTAATTTAGTAATCGATTAGTGGCTGTCTGGATTATGCATAGACTTTGAACCATGCCCTGTGATGAGAAAGGAGAGTTTGTTATCAAGACAGAGCAGTAAAGTCACAGAAAAGAGAAGTTACCTTTTTCTTTCTTTTTTCTTTTTTGTCCTGTGTTGTGACACAATTTTGAAGTTGAATCAAAAATTATTAAATCTAGTTTTATAAAAAGTGTTAAAGTTTTTTGTAAACATCTCATGGTTTTAGGTGTAACTTTATTATTTGTACACATTTTGACATTGTGCTGTGACGTGACTTCTTCTGTCACGTTCACAATGGGACTTTCACAACGGTTTTGGTCTTTAACATGTCACATATACTGTATCCCTGTACCATCCTAAAATATGATAAATAAAATACAGCTGTCACACTGCAGGACACCAGGCTCAGGCATGCGTTATTAATAATTATTATTAATAAAATAATAGTTCCTTTGTCCTTCAGCTCACAGCTTTAAGTCCGGAGCTCTGTCTGGTCTATAAATGATAGATAGGTTCCTGTAGGTTTTGTTGCACCTGCATGTTTTATGTCACAATGCAGGACACCATTTTGATAACAAGAATAAACTTATTTTAATGATTATTGTAGCATTCAGGTGCAGTTAAAAGTATTGTTTTAATAAACTACAAATATTTGGCATTAGGCCAAAGACAACTATCCTTGACTCTATTGACGTATTTTGGAAATGTTTGTATTTTGAAAATGTTCTAGTCACACTGCAGGACATTTTGCAGTTTAACATTAAAATACAAAAAAACCCACACAGCTTCTTTCTAAAACGTTAAAGGTTTCGCAGGAGGCCCTGTGTTGCACAGCTGACAGAATTTTTGGAGGAGGAATAACATTATTTACCAAATCTTTTTAGTGATTACAGAAAAAGGTGTCATGCCAACCACACGTTTTGATAAAAAAAACAATTTTTTTCTGTATATCCTCTTAGCCAAAAGATCCTAAATGGGATACTTGTAGCTTTATCTGGTTCATAATTACTTCATTATGTGATTATTAATTGAAAAATACACTTTAAAATAGCTCAAGTTGCTCTCCTAAGCTTTTTCTGTGCACCATTTTTTATTTATCTTTGTTATGCAAAACACACTGAGGTTAACTACCACTGTGAGCTGAATGCTGTGGTCAGGCCTTAGCTGGAGACAAACACAGCCTCTGTCCAGTGAGGTATTGTCTGTCTGCTGCTGTCAGCTCGTTTAAACGACCTGTCTCTCTCTCTGTGACACGATGCCAGTCGGCTCGGGTCTATAATCACTTCTCTGAATAAATGTTGAGTTTGCATCTTCGTCCGTGTTTCTACAGTTTGCATCATGTCCGTGTTACGTGCCCTGCAAAAATTACACCCTGCAGCACCTCAAATATAGTTTCACCTGCCCAAAAGGGTTTTCATAATGGTGATAAAGAATAGTAGCATTTTACTTCAACAGTACATTTTGTCACTTCATATCTTGTTGAAAGAAGTGTTTATTGTTAAATAAGTCATACCATGCTATTAAAAGCTGTCTCTTATCATGTAGCTTTAACATTCAAACTAATATATACTCTGTTTTTGACTTTAGAAAGAAAAAGTGTACATTGGGAAGCTGAACATGATCCTGGTTCAGGTAAGACTTCAGTTTCTACAACTATTTTTCTCCAAGGTTTTCAGAAGAAATGTTTTTAGCAGCTGCACTTTCTAATGTATTTTAGCCTTAGCTTTGTGAAATAGCACAAAAAGGACATTGTGTCAGTGTATCAAGAGGTCATCCAGTAACCAGAAGGTGTGCAGCTCCCCCCAGTTCATATAAATGTGTTACCCCACATTTACAGCAAAAGCAGCAGCAGCGTGTATCGACAGCTTCGTATGAATGAACTGCCTTTCTGTTTAATAGCAGCTCCACATCAATCTACAGAGCTACAGCCACAGAAATACAGAAAACAGGAAAAAATTAACTTCTGCTACACTTTCAAAATAAAGGCTCAATAAAACATGGCAACTAATGTAAACATCACGCATCAAGAAGTTAATTCTTGAGGAAAAAATGTAACATAATTTGTGACACCAAACAGTCATTTTACAAGGACAACATGAAGAAGGAGAAGGCATGGGGCTCAGAGGCTACAGCTTTGTGTTTAGTAAGAATATCCGAAGGTTGCGTGTTTATATCCCGTCGGGGTCACCAATGTGGAAGATAGGAAAGAAAGAGGCGAGGAGGAGAGTGCTCCAACAGACAACTAACTGTACAGAATCATTTTCCCAGTACTCTAACACTGCCCCCGTCCTCATTTCCCTTTCGCAATCCTTTCAGAACAAAAGTGTGGATCTGTATGTGAGACAAGGCTCCACAGTGTCCATCACAATATATTTATTTCTATAGCACTTTTCAAAACAGAGTTACAAAGTGCTTTACAGGAATATAAAAAACAGACTAACCATAAAAACAATAAGAACAATAAAACAATGCAATAAAATGAACCATATAAAACACAATTTAAAGATAGAATTACTGAAAAAAAAAGAAAAAGCCATTCTTTAATAGTATATTTTTAATTTAGATTTAAAAGTGACCACCGAGTCGGCCAACCTGAGCTCCTCTGGTAGAGAGTTCCACAGTTTTGAAGCTCTGACTGAGGAGGCCTGGTCTCCTCTGACTGAGGGGGCCTGGTCTCCTCTGACTGAGGGGGCCTGGTCTCCTCTGACCGAGGGGGCCTGGTCTCCTCTGACCGAGGGGGCCTGGTCTCCTCTGGTGAGGAGGCCTGGTCTCCTCTGGTGAGGAGGCCTGGTCTCCTCTGACCGAGGGGGCCTGGTCTCCTCTGGTGAGGAGGCCTGGTCTCCTCTGGTGAGGAGGCCTGGTCTCCTCTGACCGAGGGGGCCTGGTCTCCTCTGACTGAGGGGGCCTGGTCTCCTCTGACCGAGGGGGCCTGGTCTCCTCTGACCGAGGGGGCCTGGTCTCCTCTGGTGAGGAGGCCTGGTCTCCTCTGGTGAGGAGGCCTGGTCTCCTCTGACCGAGGGGGCCTGGTCTCCTCTGACCGAGGGGGCCTGGTCTCCTCTGACCGAGGGGGCCTGGTCTCCTCTGGTGAGGAGTCAGCAGGAGGTCAGGACCTGAGGAGCGCAGGCAGTGACCTGGGACACAGGGAGACAGAAGGTCACTGATATAAGAGGGGGCAAGACCATGAAAAGCTTTAAAAATAATTAATACAATTTTAAAATAAATTCTAAAACTGTTTATAGCCTGCCAGACAAACTCTTTCCCTTTTCTATACAAAGAAGTTAGTCTGGTACCTCTTCAATAAGATTTTGTTTCTGTGGTGAAACAATGACAGACGAAGTAACCAATCAGAGAAACGAAGGGTGGGACGTAAGCGGTGCACCGCTGACCCAAACAAACATGGATTCTTGCAGTTGTTTTTTTTTTTTTTTTTTTTTTTTTTTTTTTTCCATAAAACGCCAGAATCAACGTATTATGAGCAGCTCTGTACTTATTTCTGAGTGGGGACAACAGCAGAAGCCAGCTTGTACAAAGACTTGTTTTTTTAATGCAGTTGTTATATCGCATGTCAACTGGACTTAACTGTTGTTACAATGGCAACAAGACAAAGAAGTAAATCACGCAGAGGACTGGACAATAACAGACTTTAGCAGAACCAACAGATGACGAGGAAAAGTACTTAACACCGTTAATCAGTCAAAGAAGTTTTAATAACTTAATAAAGCTAATAATTAGCTCGACAGATAGCGCTACCTTGGTTAGCTTTCGTAAGACGCGCTGCAGCTAAACGACTGTGATAGGCCAGTTCTAAAACGAACCGGAGAAAGACTGTCCTGCTTGCGAAAAGCAAATAAAGTCTGGCTTGGCAAGCTAAACTGTTTAATAAAAGTCTTGCAGTAGTGTTTTGAAAAAACCTGAAGGCGGTTCAAGGTTTTCTGACTCAGTCCTGCACACAGTGAATTACAACAGTTAATTTGTGAGGAGACAAGAGTATGAATGGCCTTTTCAAGTTTGGCATAGAAACAGAGTACTTTATTTTGGATTGCACCACTTTGGTTATTTGTGTTTCAAGGTTAAAATCTAAATCTAAGAGCAGAAGCGTTAAGTAGAGGTGCAATTCAGATGTTGAGTAGTCTGTGAAACTGAGGAGGGAGATCCACACGAACAGCAGCAGCAGCTCTGATCCCTCAGTGTTGATGCTTTTAAACATCGTGTGTAAAACAAAGCTTCCTGCCATAATGTCTCTGGTGTAAATTCAGGTTTGTGTGAATGGGTAAATTGTTATATAATGGTTATATAATGCAACCCTTTACTGCAAACTCAACTTTTCTGTGCTTTCTACTATGTTATAATGTTATATAAAATGTGAAATACTAATCTAGAGGTGTCCAAAATGATTTAAAAAGCTCAAACAAAAGCATATTAAGTCCCTAAGTTCAGAAAGCTGTGAATAAACAAGGAACAATATTCTTCTTTTACTGTTTATTGAAGCAGTGAATTGGTCCCTCATTAAAGAGACCTGTTAACAATAGGTTTACATTTTAAAAGCAGGGTTAGAAGTATACATTTAGTGAAGTAGTCTTGAACTTCTCTTCCATCTTTCTTTGTATCTCGACTGTTTGACGACGCTCTTGGCACAAAAATCCCACTGGCCTGTCTCCAGTGAGGAAGTTTGGGTCCAGTCTCTTAATTTACCCCAGTGCTGTATGGAGTCTGACAGATACTGAGCATGTCCAGGCCAGCTGTGGAAAAAACACCTCCACCACCACCACACCAAGAAACTGAAATCCTGCTGGTGAGAGGTGAACAAAATAAGAAAAAGTACAAAATACAGTCGTGAACATTTGAAGATATCTATAGTGACAGCTCAGGAGCAGGGAGGGGAATACATATAGCTCAGAATTACATACAACTGGGAATTCCTTTTTTTTTTTTTCTTCATACATTTTGACAGGATTATTGTTGGTTCGTTAGTCTTGACTCCTTAAAAGCTTAGAAATATACAGAGGAAATTTAACATTGTGTGTGTTTTTGTTCACACTACACTTTTTAATATCAAACTTGTACATATTTAAAGCAGGGCTGCACAATATATTGCAAAATTATTGTTATCGCAATATCAGCAAACGCAAAATCTGTATTGTAGGAATTGCGATATTTATTAGCGCACAGTAAGCTAAATTCACTTAAAACAAAAATGTAAGTCAAAACAATGTCAAAATCAAAACTTTAACTTTAAACCTGGACCAAAACAAGGCTACATTTTGACAAAATTAAGGAAGTTACCATTAAAGCTGGTAACTGGTAAATCTCTGTCAGATGGAAGACCACAGCATTATTGCGATATATTTAGATTTTTGCGATACAGATATTGCCTTTCCTGATATCGTGATAACGATAATTTTGCGATATATTGTGCAGCCCTAATTTACACATTCATTCCTAAAAGTTTATAAAAACCTAATTGCATAATAAATTGGTTTAGACTACACTTAATTAAACCAAAACTGTCTCTCAGGTTTTCAGGAGTCAAGACAGATTTGAACCCCGAAAATGTTCAGGAATTATCGTAAAATGAAAATTAAACCTGTTCACTTGGATATTTTTATTTGTTATTAAAATGTGAAATTGAATGGGTTAGTCTATTAACATTGCAAGATAAGGCAAAAGATACTAACTCCAACCACAAGGGGTCAGTAAAGTAACATTAGATTAGTTATAGTGGATCCTTTCCCATTGTGAGATATAAGGATAGAGCATTTATCCAGGAACTAGAAGATCCTTGAGTTTGAGTCCAGGTTTGGGCGCTCTCTCTTTACCATTGCAAGATAGGTACAATGCCTTGGTGGAGGTCTGTGCTATCACATTAATAGTTTTAGCCATTGATTTGTTTATGTATCCTGTGCTTTAGCATCTTGAACTGGCATTCATTTTATTCCTTAATTGAATTTATGTAATTTAAAATGGGTTATAGCAAAACTTCTGTTGTGAATCTTCAAATATTAAGTATCCCATTGACTCTGTGTATTATTACGGTACAGCCTGAAGTTGTCACTCTTAATTGTGCGATAGCTCTAATTAGCTGCTGTCTGCTGGATCCTAATTAATATAAATGAGCCCAATTGCAGTGTCTTTAAACTCGAGCCCTTATCACTGAACAGCGCCAGTGATAATTATTCTGGAGAAAGACTCTGAATCAGACTAAAAGCCGAGCTCAGGAATAGATGCGACTGCCTTTTGTCTCAACAACAAATTAGTGCTGACCTGCTCAAGACACAGGCTGTAAGTCTGACCATAGGCAGGGTTTCTTTGGCAAAAACTAAAAAATATTTTGGCATAAGATAATTATCACTGAAACAAAACAAAAAAAAAGTTATCTAATAGTTTCTTGTAAAAAATAAAAATAAAAAATTACTCTGAAAAATGAATCCTACATCAGGATTAACTGATTTTACCATTATTCGCGATAACAAAGGGTCTACAGCAAAATGCTTCCGGAACAAAAGTAGTGAAATTTTTCTTGCATTAGGTCACTAATAAAGAAAAAGTAAGTGAGAAGTGCAGATTGGCTATAGTTTCCAAGAAACAGTACTGGGTCAAAATAGAACATTTATGCAAAATAAGGCAAAAACTGTAGTTTATCAGAAGGTACAGCGTCTACAAGCAACCAGTTCTATCTGAAAGCTGCACATTCAATACATTCACTTTAATATGTCTAGAGTTTTGACATAAAATGTTTTGTTTTTGTGTACAGAAATCTCTCTCTTGGAAGTGGACAAAATATAAATATTATTTTTAAGCAAAAATGCCTAAATCTATTGTATAAACAGATGCGATTTTGATGTGAAACAATATCATTAAATATCTTGAATACATCGCTAACAGCACAGTTATCAATTGATTTTCAGTTCATCAAAATAAATAAGATTTAGCCACTTTTATCTCGGAAGCAGATGGAGTCTAAACATTTGTAGATCAGTGTAATAAATGTCACAGTAGAATTAGGGCTGCACGATATGGAGAAAACATGCGATATTCGATAACTATGTTGAAAATTGCGATATTTGAAAATAGAGCCTACTTTTCGAACATAGTAAGTTAAATTCACTACATTTCACAAAAATGTAAGTTCCTGTATTTACAAGTCAAAACAGCGACAAAATCAAAACTTAACACAGGAATAAAACAAGGCTAAACTGTGACTAAATTAATTAAATTACCACTAAAACTGGACTTTTTAAACATTTTTATTTAGTCACAACACATGTTCTTTTAAGGCTCTGGTGGAAAATGATTCTTCAGTGTAAATCTCTGTCAGATGGAAGACCACAGCGTTATTGTGATATATTTAGATTCTTGTGATACGGATATTGCGATAACGATAATTTTGCGATATATTGTGCAGCCCTAGGTAGAATAATCATAATCATTTTAAAAGTTGAGGTTTCTCTCAGACTGAATATTACAATTTAAAAGGAATAAAAAATGTCAGACTGGGGCAGGCACGTCTACATTTGAGTGAAAAGTAAATAACAAATCATTAAAGTTTAGTTGAAAGCTGTGATTCGAGCCTTTAATAAAAAAATGCCTGTTTTATTTAGCGACGTCAGTGATCTGTGATGTATCTTTTATTTATTTTGAAACAGAACTGGCTTTCGTAGGCTGCTTTAGAAAACAAGAAAACGAGGCAAAAAAGGTTGGGGATAGTGAGATGGACACAGTTATTCAATGTCTTGATTATGTGTTTATACAAGTTTTATGTATACAACTGTCAAGATTAATAAAACAGTGTGACATTAAAGAATAAATCCTGCCCTAAATTGTCAAGAAATGCTGAAATAATGGTTTATTTTTACATTTTTACTTATTTTGTCATCATGTTTGTATGCTACAGTGTAGTTGGTAACAATAACTCCTCACTATTGCCCACAGCGAGACTCTGTGATATAAATCTAGATGAAAGCAGCTCCTGTCTGATCTATAGTCTCCACAGTGTGAAGCAGAGAAAGGCAGAGACCGTCTCAGCGTCCACTCAGTGACTCTGCATTACTGTCAGAGAAAGAGAGAGAGAGACAGCGAGAGTGAGTCACTGCTGACGTCAGATCAACCAACACTGTTCTGGCCTTCAGGGGCTTAAATACTCTACATGATCTGCTCATTATTACTGGAGACTGTGCAGAATTATAAACACAGAAATTACTAAATACAGGGAAAAACAGAGAAAGAGGAGGATCAGTGGACAACAGAGGCTGTGACCTTCAAGTCTGATTCGTATAATCTTTGTGCAAGACAAGTAATGTGATTTTTAGTTGGAACTAGGAAAGATGCACTGTATTTCCCCAAGTATTAGCTCACCTGCCTTTACTGCATATCAACTGGGGCAATGGTGGGTTAAGCATTCGCCCAGCAACCGGAGGGTAGCCGGTTCGAATCCCATCTGAAGCGCATACTGTCGTTGTGTCCAAGGTGGGTGACACTTTACCCACCTTGCCTGTATGTATGAATGTGTCAGTGTGACTGTGTTTGGTAGTGGTCGGAGGGGCCGTTGGCACAGAATAGCTCACCGTGACTGAGGAGTGAATGAATAATGGACCAAATTGTAAAAGCGCTTTGAGAAACTTGTCAAGCTTGAAAAGCGCAATATAAATCCAATCCATTATTATTATTATTAACTTAAGTGACATCCCATTCTTAATCCATAGAGTTTAATATGACGTCAGCCCACCTTTTGCATCTATCTAGGAGGAAATTGGTAAAAAGCTAAATTAAAGTCATAAACTGATGAAAAGTGTGGAATAGAAGTTTTTATTTCTCCATTTGTGAGAGGATTTTCCTTAATGAAAACCACTGATATTATAGTTTTATTTTAGGATTAGGAATGAGTGCATCAGAGGGTTCGGGTTGGGTTAGATGTTTTTGGAGGTAAAGTTTCCAGACTGAGATGGTTTGGACATGAACAGGGGAGGGACAGTGAAGATATGGGTAGAAGGATGCTGAGGTTAAAGCTGGAGGCCCAGAGGAAGACCAGAGAGGAGATTAGAGACATTTATCTCCTGCATGTTCCTCGTGTTAGGACTGAATTTGGGAAACAAGCCTTCAGTTTTTCTGCCCCCTCTGCTTGGAGCACTCTCCAGATTGAACTAAAAATGCCTGAACTTGTTTCATTTAGAACTTTTCGTTCCTTTCTGTGTAACAGACAGAGTACATCAGACGGTGCTTGTTTTTTTCATTTTTTACTGTAAACGAATGCACCTTCTATCATTTGCACTTTAACATCTTATTGTTTACAAATATCGCACTTTGTCTGACTGTTTCCATCTATTGCACTTTAGAACATCAAATTGTTTTGTTGCACTTTAATTTTAATAATTTATATAATCTTTTATATAATTTATATGATAATTTTTTAATTATATATGTATATAGGTGCTGTAACTGCCTTCACTAATTGTTAAGCTTCGAACATCCCAAAACTTTTCTCGTTTGTCTATAACGTACGTATACTCTCTTCTTTGCTCCCAGCAGACCCACGGCAACAGGGATATATTTTGAATACAATTTTAGGATGATCTTCCTATTTCTGTCTATTTTTAGATGCAGTTGTGTAAGGGTTATGTGTTGCGTGTCTTTGTGCAGATCCTGAAGCAGGAGTGGCCCAAGCACTGGCCCACGTTCATCAGCGACATCGTGGGGGCGAGTCGGACCAGCGAGAGCCTCTGTCAGAACAACATGGTGATCCTGAAGCTGCTCAGTGAAGAGGTGTTCGACTTCTCCAGCGGACAGATGACGCAGGTCAAGGCCAAGCATCTTAAAGACAGGTAAGCCATATGTACAGTCAAATAAGGTGAGCTCAGGCAAAGATAGAAACATATTCAAAGTCACAAATTTTACACAAAGTGATAACAAATCCAGGTCACAAGCCAATCTAAGACAGATCTAGTTTATCAATTAGTTTGGATTTTAAGACAATTTTGACTGTCAATACATTTAGTGTAAGATTTTCTTGCATCTAAAACTGTAAATAAAATGAATAAAAACTTCAGCAAAACTTTAAAGGTCCATTATTCTGCTAAATTTACTTTTTTGAGCTTTTAACCATATTATGTGTTCTCCACCTCAAAAACAGACCTGGAGTAGTATTTTGTCTCATTCATACGTTTGAGTAATCCTGTATGCTGAGGCGCTGCCCTTCTCCAGAGCTGAAAACGCTCAGTCTCACAGCTCTACATAGACACGGTGAAACCAGGAAGTGCTCCTGCGCGTTTCTAAAGCCCAGACACCGTCACCGGACTTATTCTGATCATTTCATCCTTAAACCGCTGTTGCTACGAAGCAGTCAGCTTAGAAATCTATCTGTTAGCATCATGCTGCTAACAGTTGTGCTAAATAGCCATTTTATGCTCTGTCCAGTCACCACTGTTGCCAGCAGGGGGCGACAGACTCCTAATCCAAGCGTTCTCTGTAAAGAAGACGTTTTCCACATTTACATTATTTTAAGTTATAAAACCTGAAATACTAATGCAAAAAAATGTTTTCTTATTGACAAGTTTCTACAAGTTTTTTCAAGTTTTTTTATTGTAAAAATTAGACTTTGTTGACAACGCTGTAGATGTTTCCCTTTCTTTTCTTAATAAAAACAGACTTTACATTGAGAGCGGCTCACTTGATCCTACTTTGGATGCTCAATGCAAATTTACAGAAAGATTCGCAAACTGGACTTCAAGCTTTGGACAAAGGTCTCAATGCACACATCCAGTGCATGACATTAGCTTAAAGCTATCAGTGTCTTGTCAAAAGTGTGGTCAGAGAGTCATTTTTTAGATCAGTGGTTTTTAACTGATCTGGCTTTGGGACCCACCGTCACCCTAAAATGACAAGCCACATCCCAAATAAAAGAGATATTTTAACTGATCAAGTGTATTGAACCTGAGAATAAAGTCAGAAATCACAGCAGCACCAACACAAAAATAATACATTTAACAAGCAATGGCATGCTAGAGAGGGAAGTATTCCCTTCTACCTTCTATTAGATTCAGTTTATTTAACCAAAATACATTAAATAACAAAGTGCAATTCAAAAAGATACAAGTATACGAACTTTACTTTTCTTCTGATGACATTTTCAGAGGTAAATTCTAAAAGACTTTGTGCTTTGATGAGAACTAAGCAGCGCTCACTTCAACATTAGGTGTAACAGTAGCATAACTTTTTTATTAATCTTTTTTTTTTTTTTTTCTGGCAAAGGCCTGTGACCCACTGAAAATGGTTCCGCGACCCACCTTTGGGTCCCGACCCACCAGTTGAGAATCACTGTTTTAGATTAATTAAAAGATAATCAAGTGGCAATGTAAGTAACTCCACTTTCTGATATTCATTTAAAGAAAGATTTTATTTCTCCACCAACAACGTCTGATAAAATATTATGGATCAGAGCAGAAAATGGGAAGCGTAGGGCTAGTAATTAATCCAAGCCTGTGCACTCCTTGTGTCAGTCCCAAGCCCAGATAAATGCTGAGGGTAAGTCATATTAATATAGTGTCCTTTGTTTTCTCTTTCAGCATGTGCAATGAGTTCTCCCAGATATTCCAGCTCTGCCAGTTTGTTATGGTACGTGACGAAGGCTTGTACACTGTAAGCATTAGCCGCATACATCAAAGATTCTATATTTCAGCTGTTTGTGCTGTCTTTGGTCCCACTTTAGGAGAACTCCCAGAATGCACCACTGGTCCACGCCACTCTGGAGACTCTACTGCGCTTCCTGAACTGGATTCCTCTGGGCTATATCTTTGAGACTAAGCTGATTAGCACATTAGTGTATAAGGTAAGAGCCACATATCACTACACTGCATACCTGTCTTATTTACATACATTATGGTACGGTAAAATTACACTAGATATTAAGTAAATATGTACCGTATTTTTGGACTGTAAGTTGCTCCGGAGTATAAGTCGCACTAGCTAAAAAATGCATAATGAAGAAGAAAAAACGTATATAAGTCACATTTTTTGGGGGAAATTTATTTTATGAAATCCTAACAGCAAGAACAGACATTTCATGTTGAAAGGCAAGTTATAGTAATAATAGAATAGAGAACAACAGCTGAATAGGTGTGCGCTATGCTAACGTAACACATTGATGGTTATTCAGCTACATGAAGCATAAACAACGAACTGAATAGGTGTCTCGTATGTTAACGTAATATATTAACAGTTATTCACATAACTATAGCATAAAGAACATAATATAACAAGTTCACCAAACTCACCATCTCACTCCTAATCACTAAATCCTTTAAATTCTTCATCCTCGGTGTCGCTTCTGAACAACTCCGCCAACTCCGGAGGTAGACGAAGCGCCGCTTCCTCCTCTGCGTGGCTGTCGTCAGACTCAGCATCAGTTCCATTTCCAGTTATTCCACTCTTTCTCAGTTGTCTTTATAGCCTAAGTTGTTAGTGGTAATGTTTACATTTTAAATTGTCAGTGGTACAGGTGCAGCAGATGCTGGTACACAAGCCTAGAGCGCCCTCTAACCAACACCTGAAATATTTTAATATATAAGTCACACCTGAGTATACGTCGCACCCCTAGCCTAATGAAAAAAAGTGTGACTTATAGTCCAGAAAATACGGTAAATCAAATTTTAGTTTTCCTACAATGTTGCAGGTAATTTATTCACAAGTAAAAGAAAATTTGCCATCACATAAAAGTTGTTAATGTTTGGTGTTTCCATGCATCGCCAAAGGTCAACAGCTCTTCAAAAATAATGTCAAAATAGAAGCAAACATATGCCAAACACCAAGCTCCTGCAGTGGGACACAACACACATTTCTGCATGTTACAGTGTAAGTGTAACTCTAGATTAGGCCATAAATGAGTGTACAAGAGAGGTAGCTCGCTGAGACTGGAGGGATGTTTTGAATGGAGACAGCAGAATCGTTAAAGCAGTGGAGGTTGTATACTGGATAATGCATTTAGTAATTGAGTCTTTAAATCTTGACACAAAGGCAGCATGACACTTTAAAGTGTAATTTTGTTTGTGTTCCCAGTTTTTGAACGTGCCGATGTTTCGTAACGTGACTCTGAAGTGCCTGACGGAGATCGCTGGAGTGAGTGTGAGCCAGTACGAGGAGCAGTTCGTGTCTCTCTTCACTCTCACCATGTGTCAGCTCAAACAGGTGAGACTCTGCTGCTAATTTAACAAATGCATAGATCAGATCAGATTTTTTTTAGCGATATTACCCCAGCACCATAAAAACTTTACAGATTGTGTACTGTATTCATTGGGCACTCTGTTGTCCCACTATGGCATGGGTCAAATCCCAACTTCTTTGTGTAAAGTAACATAATGCTTCATGCTTTTCCCTGATTCCTTTCCCTGCATTTCCTACAAGTTGATGTGAAGAGATGCGGGCTCACGTTTATAACTTAACTTAACCTAATTCCCTGTATTTCAGATGCTTCCCCTGAACACAAACATCCGCCTGGCCTATGCCAACGGTAAAGACGACGAGCAGAACTTCATCCAGAACCTGAGTCTGTTCCTCTGCACATTCCTGAAAGAACACGGCCAGCTCATCGAGAAGAGGCTCAACCTCCGAGAGACGCTCATGGAGGTCTGGATCCAGGATACACAATACAACACAAGTCATTTAAACAATATCCTAATACATTATTCAGAAGAATATAGAGAAGAAACTCAACCTCCGAGAGACGTATACAGGCATCAGAATCCAGAACACACTAACTTAGCTAACTTGCTTACACCCAAGACCAATTTAGACTAACAATAGATATAAACAGTATCTGGTAAATTTCAAAATAAAACAGCATGTGCAGACTCTTGACCACGTATCTGTGTAAACTTAAAGTTACACTGTGTAAGATTCCCGGTGTTGCGCCTCTAGAGGCCACAGGTGCCACTGCACTGTCGCAAAACGTAAACACTAGGGCCCCTCCTCCTTCTGAAACTGTGCGAGCGTGCGTCTATTTCCATCATTGTTTCAACTTTAGTCGACCTGCTGCTACCTTTGGAAGTTCGGACTGGATCTTCTATAGAGTTAGCGCTAGCGTTAGCTTATCAACAAATATCGCGCAATGGTCGCAGTAAAAACAACTAATAACTGTATGAAAAAGCACGTTCTGAAGGAAAAATAAAGAGGCTAATTTACCTGCCCAACAATAAAGATGCAAAAACGTGATCTGATTTGCAGCCTTCTCTGTCTCTCATCTGACGCCAGCGAGCAAAAGTCTGTCCGATGTTGACTCTTGTCTGCGATCTGGTGCGGTCCCTTTCACATTTTCTTTTTCTTGCCTCGTCCTACATTGTCTTCATCTTCTTGTGTCCTTCGGCCCTGACGAACTGGCGAAAATAACAACGCTAAAAGTAGCTTCCTGGTTATACCTGCGCCTCAAGTCGTTCCCTGTCACGTGACTCTTCCTCAACAGCAGAGCGCTCCCGGCCAAGTTGCGAGGGCGGTTTCTCAGTACAGAAGCCCCGCTCGGAGCAACAGATCGCGCCTCAGGCCTTATAATCGCTCAAAAAATCACAAAAACAAGTCAGTATGCCCCACATATTTAGGAGAAAAGTTACACAGTGTAACTTTAACTTAACTGTGGACATGGAGTCACAAACAAGATCAGACACCACTGAACGTGAGCAAAAGACAGACTTTATTTTACAGGTAGCATGTTTATCCATGGTAGGAGCACAAAAGTCACTGGAAAATAATCTCCAAATGAACGGGTGATCGTGAATCGGAAATACTGATATTAGAAATTTGCATGTTAAGATAAAACCACATATGTCTTTTTGGATAGAATCTTTATGTTTTTAAATAAATAAAATGTTATATTTGACTTAGGGCTGCATGATATGGAGGAAACATGCGATATTCGATAACTATGTTGAAAATTGCGATAACGATATTATTGCGATATTTGAAAATAGAGCCTACTTTTTGAACATAGTGAGTTAAATTCACTACTTTTCACAAAAATGTAAGTTCCTGTATTTACAAGTCAAAACAGCGACAAAATCAAAACTTAACACAGAATAAACCAGGAATAAAACAAGGCTAAGCTGTGACTAAATTAATTAAATTACCACTAAAACTGGACTTTTTAAACATTTTTATTTAGTCACAACACATGTTCTTTTAAGGCTCTGGTGGAAAATGATTCTTCAGTGTAAATCTCTGTCAGATGGAAGACCACAGCGTTATTGCGATATATTTATATTATTGCAATACAGATATTGCAATATAATAACGATAATTTTGCCATATATTGTGCAGCCCTAGCATTTATATAGGTCATAGTGCTGGAGTTAAAGTAGTAGGTATCTGAAAATATTCACGCAGAAATAAAAATAGTCCAACCTCATTGCCATCCTTTAAATTCACAAGAATGTTTTCATTATTTGTAAAAATGTTAACAGAAAAGTCATCCGTAACCCTTTTCTCTCACAGTCTGGATTTGGATTTTATTAAGCTCCCTGTCTGTGGAGGTTTTTGCTACCATTGAGAAAATCTACAGTGCATCCCCAGTGGGTCCAGGGCACCCTTGAAAATAGGACTTTCCCGTTTGTTTTAAAGGTCAAACAAAAATAAATGTACCCGTCTGTATATAGTAAATGGGACACAGACATGAGAAGTACTAGAGGTTTTGTTTTTGCTGCCCATAGTAAGCACAGCACTTGACAAAGATCTTGCAGTCTAACCTGTTAAGCTCTGAGGCCTTTTTCCCGAAAATTCTATATCTACATTTATTAAGGTTTTACTTAGCATTTACTAGGTGTACATAGCTAACCTTGGTAGCAAATTAATTGGTGGACTTTGGGGATTACTGTGGAAGAGAAATAATATTAATAAATTATATTGTTTGACCATAAATTGAGGTTGAAATGGATTATTCTAATTCCCGCCTGAAAAAAAACACATATTTGCCTCCAAAAAAGCCTTTTTCCTTCCTGTAGTGAAGCAAATAACAACATAAATTGAAAATTTCACATATCTTGGTCTACTGCAGCAAAATTTGTGGCAAATAAACAAAGTAATGGAAAGATATACATCCAATCCAGGCGGAATCCAACTGTTGAATAGAAATTGAAGTAGATAGTTTTGTTGCCACGAATTGTCCGAACACGAGGATGTCAAACGTGTGTGTCAGCCGTTGTATCTCCCCGCTATGGTCCCAACAAGCGGACGCAAGGGGGCGCCGTCGGGCTCTATTCAGGTTTAAGAGGTTAATGGCAGAACAAAGCTGTTTTATAACATAATATTGTCCTCTCCCCGCTTCAGGCGCTCCACTACATGCTGCTGGTGTCCGAGGTGGAAGAGACAGAGATATTTAAAATCTGCCTGGAGTATTGGAACCACCTCGCTGCAGAGCTGTACAGAGAAAGTCCCTTCTCCACGTCCACGTCGCCTCTGCTTTCAGGAAACCAGCACTTCGATGTCCCACCGAGGAGACAGCTGTATCTGCCCGTACTGTCCAAGGTAATGCACAGATGTTGTATGGTTTAGAGAACTGGAGGGAGCAGAGCTGAAGATGTTGCAGTTCTCTTTGTTCATGAAGAGGATGGCTAGGATTAGGAATGAGTCCATCAGAGGGACAGCTTATGTTTTTGGAGATAAAGTTTCCAGACTGCATGGATGCAAGGAATCTAAAAGTCTGGTTAAACAGGTGCAGTAATGCTAAACATGTTAAAGATTTTGATGTTTTTTTTTTGTGCTTTGGCTGCCTTCCAAAATCGCAATTAGATATTTCAGTTCAATTCGTTCAGCCCTAGGCCAGGTATCACATTTTATTCATCTTCTGAAATCGTCAAGCTGTGACATCTAAGTCAAGTCTTTCTAGAACAAGCATCTGCAACCTATGCATGCTCCTGCAGCTCTTTGGGCATCTGACATCTGGTTATGTAACATCAATAAAGAGTTAAGTACACAACCATAAAACTTCTTGTCAATTTAAAAGAAAACAATCTCCCGGTTTTATATCATAACTTTTAAACTCTTATAAATAAAATAAACAGTAAATGGTCACATTTATATAGCGCTTTTCTACCTCCATGGGTACTCAAAGCGCTTTACATCAAGGAACCATTCACCCATTCACACTCACATTCATACACCAGTGTGACATTTACTTTTACTTTACATTTACTTTGACATTTATGAAAATTATATTCAACTTCTTGTGTCATTCTTTTGCTGGCAGCACTGGCATTACATTTTATTTTAAAATGGAGGGCTAAGTGTCTTTCCCAACAACATTATGCAATGGTGGGAGAACCTTCTGGTTACTGGACGAACCAACCAGCTTAGCTACTGCTTCGTTTATAGATGTCAGGAGTCACAAGGCCTGGAGCCACCTTCGTTATCTTGTTACAGGTGTTTACTGACCGACAGTGAGCAACATGTACAAATATAATCTCCACAAAGTTTAACGTCCTTATTTTAACCACTTATTGTCAATCACAAATCCTCTCTCCTAATAATTTCTATCCATTTTCTTCAAAACAAACCCAACGTTTTACCAGGAAAGCCTAAGTCTTGCCTAAGAAGCTTGTGTTGTTCCCTGTAGTTCATTTTGCGACGCCTATGAAGTGTTGCATCACAGAAATTGCCAAATCTTCTGGCAGCGTTTGGAGCAACAGGTGGTGGTTGCTAAAACACAGCCAAAAGCTCTGTTATGGTCACAGCGTTGGTGAAAGTTAGCAGCGCAACACCAGATTAGCCTGTTCCCATTGGTGACAATATGAAACCAGCTTTTGTTTGTAAAATTGTGAATTGGAAGGAACTTTTTAAGCTTGTATACGACTTCAGTGGATCTCAAACTCTTTACATCAAGTACCACTTAATCAGGACTATTCAGGCCTAAAATAAACGATAAAACAGCAGGAAATCCCCACAATAACATGACCTAATACGGACAATACAAGCTCTTTACCAAGACTTACTCCAGGACTAAACAAGGACTAAATTCCCATTCAAAAAAGCCTGCATCCACAACTAAACCAGTACTAAATTAAGGTCTATACTTGCCCTCAACCAGGACTAAACAGTGGTCTGCGCATCAAAGTCAAGTCTAGCTAAACCTGAACTAAACCAGTTTGTAGTCATCTGAAAATGCCTGAAATGCCTGTGTGTAAAGAGCAGACTGCTATGAGCATTTGTTGATGTGCTGACAGAGTGTGTTATGTCGTCACAGGTGCGTTTGCTAATGGTCAGTCGGATGGCGAAGCCCGAGGAGGTGCTGGTGGTGGAGAACGATCAGGGAGAAGTTGTGCGAGAGTTCATGAAAGACACAGACTCCATCAACCTGTACAAGAACATGAGAGAGACTCTGGGTAAGAAGAGGCTGGGATATACAGGTTTTCTGTTGTTAGTGTGGAGTTGGAGTTGGAGGATGCAGCCATCTTTTATAGGCTCAGGCTTCTGGTTAGTAGACGACTGACTGGCTCTATCTCATGAGCCACTGCAGCCCTGATATTTGCAAGTCTCACCATTGGGGTCATATGGAAAGTATCTGCGTATCACATTTCATATTCTCTGATACAGAGCTGGTACACATATTCAGCATGGTATATTTTTGATTGGCACAAAGGCAAATCAGAGTCAGCACACGTCTCTGGGACAAGTTGTGGCCAATAAAGTTCTTGAACAAAATTTGAGTCTGATCTTGTACTATTAACACAAACAACTGCACATTGATTTCTTGGGCAGGTGCGTCATTTTTACCGCCTTTATACTAGGGCTGCAACTGCGAATCGATTTATCTGTCGAATATTTTTTGATTAATAATTGGATCGTGAGAGTAAATGTGTTTTTTTTTTTACAAAATTTTAACCAAATGAAGCTACTAGTTTGCCACTCGGGGACTTTGGGATGGAGCAAATATACACACAAGACATTTTTTTCATCAAAATCACTAAATTTATACTCTCTCTCTTACCTTTTCTCTGGATTTACTGTGCTGTTTTGCTCCTCTCAGCCTTTTTTACTCCAGAACACAATTACTGGATTACCAAATGAGTAAACAACTATTAATAGTTAGCATTTATTTCAATATCGATTAATTTGATTAGTTGTTGCAGCCCTACTTTATACCATCAACTTTATGGTCTCTTTAAGTACAAACTAGTTTTTGGTTCACCAGAATACATCATCCAATCCTAGGCAATAATAGAAAAAACATTTTTCATAACAATTTAAGGCTCATTTATACTCTTCGCATGTGACGGAGCGTTTTGTTTGTTTTTTTGTTTTTTTTTGCGTCGTATTGGTTGGTCTGTTTTCCCAGAGCTTGTGGATACAGACGATCGGCGCAGTACATCCGTTAACCATTGGGGGGGGCGCTAGTGAACACAGCTCAACAGTCACAGCAGAAGAAATGACTGAACTAGGAGAGACTAGAGTTAGTTAGTTCGCTATTTTTGTCTCATTTTCTTATTTCTTTTTCAATAAATGTGGTGTAAAAACCTCCGACAGCACCGCCATGTTTGTTGCGGTTGTTGCTCTTTTTCCATTTTGGTAAAATCTTTGACTGTCGCCGATCATTACACAGACTTTGACATAGAAAATGGTTTTAAATATAAACGCTGCGATGCCTGGAAAAGATGGATCTATTACGTATTATTATTATTAGTAGTAGTAGTAGCTGCACTGACTGCGTCCTTTTCGCCTCCCAGTGTACCTGACCCACTTGGACTACGCGGACACCGAGCGGATCATGACGGAGAAGCTCCACAACCAGGTGAACGGGACGGAATGGTCCTGGAAGAACCTGAACACGCTCTGCTGGGCCATCGGGTCGATCAGCGGAGCCATGCACGAGGAGGACGAGAAGAGGTTCCTGGTCACTGTCATCAAGGTGTGCCGACTGGAGAAATAACACCTTATGCATCGAATATCGTAAAAAGCTTAACCCAGCTTTGACTTTCTCTTTCAGGATCTGCTGGGTCTCTGTGAACAGAAACGAGGGAAGGACAACAAGGCCATCATCGCCTCCAACATCATGTACATCGTGGGACAGTATCCTCGTTTCCTCAGAGCTCACTGGAAGTTCCTCAAAACTGTCGTCAACAAGCTCTTCGAGTTCATGCACGGTCAGACACAGGACGCTGACATGTTTATTCTGTAGTTTTTCTTTTTCTAAATCCTTTATTTTGTCCTCCCTCAGAGACCCACGATGGCGTCCAGGACATGGCCTGTGACACGTTTATTAAAATCGCCCAAAAGTGCCGACGTCACTTCATCCAGGTCCAAGTGGGAGAAGTGATGCCTTTCATCGACGAGATCCTTAACAACATCAACACGATCATCTGTGACCTACAGCCGCAGCAGGTCAGGGAGCAGGGGGCGCTCCAGGCCTGGAAAACCTGGAGTTTTGTTTTACGAGGTTCTCAGACTGTGGTACATATACTACTGATGGTACACAGACGTCTGGTGCAACTGAGGGGCACTGATTTATTTTGATGAGCCGGTTTTAGTCCTGCTTTGGTTAAGGCTTAAATTTAGACCACTGCTTAGGTTTAGATCTGGTTTAGAACTGGTTTAGCCTTTGCTTAGTCCTGGTTTTAAATTAGTTCTTGTTTCACCCTGGTTTAGTTCTGTTTCAGACCTGGTTTAGTTCTGTTTCAGACCTGGTTTATTCCTGGTTTGGTGTTGCTTCACTTCTAGTCTGGACCTCTTTTCCTCCTTGTTTTATCCTGGCTTTTTCCTAGCTTTGTCCTGGTTATGTCTAGTTTAGTCTTGGTTCAGGCCTGGTTTAGACCTGTTTTTCTTAATTCCTAGTTTCATCCTGATTTAGTCCTGTTCAGTCCAGGTTTAGTCTTGGTTCAGCCCTGATTTAGACCTGATTTTGTCCAAGTTTAGCTGTTTTTTAGTTTTTGTATTTGCTTGCTTTAGTCCTTTTCAAGGTCCGGTTTAGTCCTGGTTTAGTTGTTCGTGTTGTTTGTTTATAGGCTTGTATTTTTCTGTTTTTTTTCCTTATTTTTCCCCTTGGTTTATACCTGGGTTAAAGTCCTGATTTAGGCTCCTTTTAATCCGTTAAATACTACTTCCAAATCTCAATATTTCCTGAAAATTATCTCTTTAATGCTTAAAGGTACACACGTTTTACGAAGCAGTAGGATACATGATCGGCGCGCAGACGGACCAGGCTGTTCAGGAGCACCTCATAGAGAAATACATGCTGCTGCCCAACCAGGTGTGGGACAGCATCATCCAACAGGCCACCAAGGTGAGAGACTGCCTAATTCTAATATTTACTGGTGTTAATCATGGGTTAGACCTGGTTTAGAGCGGTTTTATTCTAGAGACTAGTCCTGTTTTAGACCAGGCCCTTATTTACCGTATTTTGCGCACTATAAGGCGCACCTAAAAGCCTTCAATTTTCTCAAAAACCGACAGTGCGCCTTATAATCCGATGCGCCTTATATATGGATCAATGTTGGTTAATTATGGCGACCGTATTCAGGGGGCGTCGCCGAAGTGACAGGTTTTAAAAGCAAAGCTGGCTCTACATTCTGCTCAACCAGACTTATCCCAAATCATACGTGAGTCCTAAAACTTAAGCAGTTGTCCTTTTGTTGTCCTAGTTGTCCCGAAAATGATATCAGCGTGGAGTCTGAAGCAGTTGTTGTGTTGTGTGTGTTGTGTTCAAACCACTCTGTTGTAAAAATAACTTAGCATCGCAGAGCGGGGATAGACGGCAAAAAGACGACACGGTATGGGATGAATGAGATACAGTATTGTGACTGTATAAACTATAAAGTTACCCCTATATAAGTACTCGTATCGGTACGTACTCAAATGGAAGTACTCGTTCTCGTACCGGTTTGAAAAAAAGTGGTGTCTGTGCATCCCTAGTTTTCAACGAGGGAGTTGTAAGAACGCTGGTTTGTATTCTATTAATAAAGTTTGACTGACTTATCTGACTGTTTTATTGACATTCCCTTTAGCGCAGCGCCATCTAGTGGATGTGCCTTATAATGCGGTGCGCCCAATATATGAAAACAGTTTTAAAATAGGCCATTCATTGAAGGTGCGCCTTATAGTGCGGAAAATACGGTAGTCTCATTTAGACAACAAAATATACATTTAGACAAACAGACAAGGCAGCTGACATGAGCTGTCCCTCTGATGGACTCATTCCTGATCCTGTCCTCGTCATGAACAAAGAGAACAGAAACATCTCCAGCTCTGACTCCTGTCTGTTCTTCGAGTCACCGTCTCAAAACCGTACATCACATCTTTAAACCTTTCCACAAGAGTAGTCTTTTATACACTGGCTCCTTGTCTGTTGCTGAACACTGTCTCCTAAAACCTCTTTTCAAAAATTATTTTAGTGTCTTGCCTAGGGCTGCAACTAACGATCATTTTGATAATCGATTAATCGGTAAATTATTGTTTCAATTAATCATGATATGGTCATGTGTGAGTAAAGTGGTTAAAAATTTTAAGTGTTTTATAGTTCCTTTAAAAAATATATATATAATTCTTTAATTTTTAACTAAATTTGAACCAGATGAAGCTATGAGTTTGCCACTGGAGGGCGTTTGGACAGAGCATATACACACAAAGATATTTTGAATCAAAAACACAAACGAGACATTGTTTTTAACTGTTTTTGTGGCTTTACTGTTCTGTCTTGGTAATAAACTTTACTCTCTCAGCGCATGGTGTGTTTGAGTCTATGAATACCACAGTTAATGATTAATTTATTACTAAGTTAGTTGACAATTATTTCAATAAATAATTATAATCGATTAATCCGATTAGTTGAGTCTTGCCCCAATACTTGTCCCACTTAGATATTCTTCTATAACGCTGAAGACTCTCATTACCGTCCTAAAGAATTAATCTAGTCTATTGCAAGGTAAATATGATTGGTTTGCAGACTTTTCATACCAAAAATTAGCTTCTTTCACAATAAAAGCTTTTTATCGCAGTAACATTTGCGTACTTTCTGTCCTCTCTCGTGTAGAACGTGGACATCTTGAAGGACGCGGAGACGGTGAAGCAGCTCGGCAGTATCCTGAAGACCAACGTCCGCGCCTGTAAAGCCGTGGGACACCCGTTCGTGATCCAGCTCGGACGGATTTACCTCGACATGCTCAACGTGTACAAGTGCCTCAGCGAGAACATATCTGCCGCCATACAGACCAACGGTAAGAGGAAAAAAACAAGAAGGGTAGAACTGAACACTGTATGAGCCAATGCGGTGTCTGGGCCTTAATAGGTTCCTGTTCATCCTGGAAAACCTGGAAATGTATTTAGTAGATTTTAAGTAGGGCTGCACAATATATCGCAAAATTATCGTTATCGCAATATCAGCAAACGCAATATCTGTATCGCAATAATCTAAATATATCACAATAACGCTGTGGTCTCCATCTGACAGAGATTTACACTGAAGAATCATTTTCCACCAGAGCCTTAAAAGAACATGTGTTGTGACTAAATAAAAATGTTTAAAAAGTCCAGTTTTAGAGGTAATTTAATTAATTTAGTTACAGCTTAGCCTTGTTTTATTCCTGGTTTAGTCTGTGTTAAGTTTTGATTTTGTCGCTGTTTGTGAAATGTAGTGAATTTAACTTACGATGTTCGAAAAGTAGGCTATTTTCAAATATCGCAATAATATCGTTATCGCAATTTTCAGCGTAGTTATCGAATATTGCATGTAGGGCTGTCGCGGTGAGCGAATTTCCCCTGCGGTAATTATATGTGACTCAACACCGCGGTGTGCGGTATAGCATAAGCTAATAATAACACCTGAAAAAATGACATGTCCGAATGAATTTTGATTATAAAAATAGATTGAAATATAGTTAAGCCTCTGCTTTAACAAAAACCTGAGTCAGGCACGAATGACAATGTCCTTGCAGCGCGTGCAACGTGGTAGCTTTAGAAAAACCCACATGCTCACCTAGCAGTGCTCCCCGCGGCACTGACTCTACAGAGCGATAGTGTCACACACGCACCTGCGTCAGGTGAGAGGGCAGAGAAAAAACTCACGTAGTTATGGCGTCACCAGGTGAGTGGATCGTCAGTCGAGTCTACAGCTCCTCCTGTGAGCAACGCGTAAGCCTTGTCTGCTCGGGAAGCGGTTAGCTTCACTGAGGCAGTGCAGCTCGTGCAGTTTGAGTTTTGACCCTCTGAGGCTGCTGTAGTTTGTGAAGTTGAAAACAAACTAAATGGCAATAGTCCAGATATAGCCAGGTTTTAGCTTCATCAATTTCATGGGCAGCACCAAAGCAGAGATGCCCAGACTTTCCTCTCCCCAGACACTTCCTCCAGCTCCACCAGAGGAGCCCCAAGGCGTTCCCAGGTCAGAGACATAGTCCCTCCAGCGTGTCCTGAGTCTCCTCACCAGGGAGGCGTCCAGGAGCCACCCCATCTCACTACAAGACAAAACTACTGAATTAATACTTGTAAAATATTTTATTAACAGATGAAAAACATTGGTATTCGTTAGCTTCAGGTTTTCAGATCGTGCTCAAATCACTGTATACAAGTTAAAACATTTTGAGACATATTTACCTTCAGACTAACTTGTCCAAAGACATTTATAGGTGAACGTGAGGATCTAAACTGCCTATAGTAAATGAATGTCAGTGTCTTGTTGTCTGTCTCTGTCAGTCCTGGGAGTAACTGGCCTCTGTCTAGGTTCTACCCCGCCTAAGGGTCACAGGATTTTTTTTTTTTCTTATGATCTTGGTCTCGGCTGCAGTTTTAGTTCTTGGTCTCGGTCTCAGATCCAATTTTACTCGGTCTTGTCTCAGCCTCGGATGCGGTGGTCTCAGAGATTTTATTTAACCAAACATTATTAGAAAACCAAGTCCAGATGACTGCTTTTTAAACCTGTTGTTGCGATTAAAAGAAAATGCTATTCTTCATAATTTTGGAGTAATTAGTTTTCCCCGTTAGTAGAACCAGGAACGTGATCTGTCTCTGTTTGTTTGTGGAGTCTGTTGCATAAGATCATTAAAGTAATAATTTATGTACTTGAACCACTTTTTTTTTAATTTTACCTTTTATTTAGTGTTAGTTCACGGGGTTTGGACCTCGATTTGCCTTGTATATTATTTGTAAGGCAGTAGTCTTTGAACTGCTCTGGTGACTCATCTCTGCGTCTGTCTGCCTCAGCGTGAAGGACTTTTGAATCGAGTGGTGCAGCAGTGAAGAGATTTGTAAAACATTTTTCATTTTTTATTCCTTGTCTCACCATCTGGGAGAAAAATACAAGACTTTTTGTCAAAATGAAGGCCTTAAGAGTATTATCTTTTAAGGGCAGGTATTACATTTAGTTCATTTTAAATCTTTAGACTTACATAATCCTGGGCCCACTTGTATTTCTCCAGAGCAGTGTTTTTCCTCTTTATATGAATCCTAAAATGAGTGTCCCCTCTGTGTTTTTTAGGCGAGATGGTGACGAAGCAGCCGTTGATCCGCAGCATGAGGACGGTCAAACGGGAGACTCTGAAGCTGATCTCGGGATGGGTCAGCCGCTCCAACGACCCGCAGATGGTGAGAGGCACAAACAAAGCTGGAAATACACTGCCGTTTGAAGTCTCGTGTATCTGAATGAGAGAGGAGTAGTTATTTTGTGCTCTAAATGAAATGCAAATCCATAGTCAAGAGTTTGGGCATTTACTGATGCATTTTCAGTTTGGAGAAGCAAACAGGGAGCAGTGATAGTCATAAACAGTTTAAATCTTTGTAATCTATAGTCTGTCTGTGTTCTAACATACTTTTTAATAACACTATTTAATAGGGGTGTAATGATACAGTAACTGTATTGTTTTTTTTTTTCTTTGATACAACTACATCGATACACATGACCTTGTAATCAAATCGTATCGTTTTCTAGGACGTGGACTATCAGTACACATCAAGTATCAATCGATAATATCGGAAATATCAGAAATTTAAATTTGTATGTTAAAATAAAACCAGATATGGCTTTTTGGAGATAAATTTTGTGTTTTTAATTAAATAAAATGTTATATTCAGCTTTTCTACACTCTCTGCTGGATATAATCAATCCCCGCTGTGATGCTACATTTGAGAGTAAACTTTTATGATTTTTGGCAAAAAGTTGCTGTATCGATTATCGATACGAAGGTGTTGAATCGTATCGAATCGTATCATTCCAAATTAGCCAATATCGTTCTTGAATTGTATCGAAACACTTCTAATCGATACATATTGTATCATTGCAAAAACGTATTGTTACACCCCTACTATTTAACACTGGCTAAATTCATTATTATTATGCTTTTTGCAATCTTTTAAAATTAATCTTGGTCTCCTCTAAAACAGCAGCACTTTTTACAACAACAACAAAAAAAACATTAATTCATTAAAACTATTGCTACTACTACTTTATTGAATACTGGTGCTATACACAAACAGGTGAAGACGGAAGCCGGGTGCAGTTCTGTTGCGCTCTTTTGGGCAGAAACAGAGAGAATAAAGCTGTTTACTTCCTAAAACAGTATGATGCAGTTTTACTATAAAACTAAAAACAGCTGTGAGCTCAGTGGAAACAGAGCTGTACACCATTTTTTTTGGATAAAGGAATGAGAGCAGACTGGATGTAGAGGGCTTGTTGTTGATTGGTCAGTGCTTCCTGGAGTGGGCAGGGCTTTGTAGAACCAAGCGTTTTGAGGCCTCAGAAACTCAGTACCTGAGAATACAGGATTACTCAAACAGGCGTGAATGAAACAAAACACAACTCCAGGTCTGTTTTTGATGAGGGAACATTATAACGTGGGGGAAAGCTCAGAAAAGTCAGTTTTTACAGGTTATTACCCCTTTAAAGTGTTATTAAGGTGGTTTATTGGCATTTTATTTTTTACTTTGCCAGTGGAGAAACATATATTTTTGAATTGGTACTTAGTTTAAAAAGTTTTAGGACACATGTATCTTTGGAAATAAAGTGTTTTGTACAACAGATTTTTATAAAATATTGCTCCATATTTGTCAGTCTGTGAATCAATAGAGCGGAAGTCATTGTACTCCCTGTTGTATTTTTAGCTCAGACACAAAGACTTTATTTCCTTCAGTCTGGTTTTGTTTATTATTAATCTTCATGGTCTTTCTCTGAGCTTCAGCCGCTCTTTGTGTTTCAGTTTATAAACACAGACACAGTTTTTACGTCCTCACAAACTGCGGACGCATACACCATGTTGGGAGAAAACATGCAATAACTGTGTGGATTACTACAATAGAGCCTGTAATACATGAATTAATATTTAACTGAATGAATAAAACACAAGGCTTTGGAATAACTTTATCTGGTTAAAACTAGGGCTAGCTCAAAACTCTAAAGAACTACTACTACAGCTACTACTATGGTTATTACTGCCACTGTCATACTACCATCTATTGGCGAATGTAATGTGATGTTATGGATATTCGAGTTGTGTATATTGGGGCTATATTCCGCAAAATCAACTTTTCTGAGCTTTCCCTCATCTAAAACAGACCTGGAGTTGTGTTTTATTTCATTCATAACAGTTTGAGAAAGCTTGTATTCTCCGGCGCTGAGTTTCTGAGGCCTCACAAACCTCTGCCTCTCCCACGAAGCCCCGCCCACTCCAGGAAGCACTGACCAATCAGCATGCCCTCTACATCCAGACTGCTCTCAGTCATATTTCCAAAAAACATGTACAGCTGTTTCCACTGATTCCTCATAGACATTTTTTTCATCTTAAAGTAAAATGGCATCAGACAAAAAGTTTAAGGAAGTAAAAAGCTTTTTTTCTCTCAAAAGAGCATAACAGAGCTGTACTCTGCTGGTCTCTTCACCCTGTTTCTTCATGGCACCAGTAAAGTTGTAAATATATTGCAGGGTTTCTGCTGGGTCTTAAAAAGGCCACAAAAAGTCTTAAATTGAAAAGTTTGAATTTAAGGCCTTAAAAAGTCTTAAATTTGCCAAGATGCAGACTGTTAGGTCTTAAATACATTTAAACAGATCTCAAACATGTCATGTACATTAGATGCAGCGACCTAAAATGTCCACTTAAGGAGGGCTGGGTATAGTTCAGATTTTTTCGATACCAGTTCTTAAACGATACCTGGTTTTTGATACCGGTGCCTGAGCGATACTTTTTCTGATTCCTATGGTCACCTAATTCATCTTCTACAATCATAAAACACAATAATATTCAATAAAAGACCAATTTTTAAAGCAATATTCTTAGCTGTGAGTTAAAAAACAGTAGTTTGTGTGATTTATTCTGTGTGATTCATGCAAAGGAACATTAAAGGTCCCACTAGGGATTGAAATAAAACATTTTGTTGTTATACTGGTAGTATCGTAACTTTTCTTAGACCTTTTTCTACCAAAACCAAAATACTTTGCGGCACTCGCTGTCACAAATGGTCTCAGCTTTTTGTTCACTGCATGCTTACAAAATAGGTCTTATTTTTCTTGAACAATGATCTAAAAAAAAGTCAAAAACCGTCTTAAATTAAACTCATTGAAGCCTGCAGAAACCCTGATATTGGCGGCGTTTTCTTGTCGTCAGATGTTTTCAAAGCGGGCTGCGGTTCTAGAGGCGACCGAGATTGGTTTATGAAAAAAGCAGAATGTAGCCCCTTTAAGATAACTGACTGAAGTATTGCGTAGGTGTAAACTGAACCTGTGTTTCTGCTCTGTCCAGGTCGGAGAGAACTTCGTCCCCCCTCTGTTAGACGCCGTCCTCATAGATTACCAGAGGAACGTCCCCGCGGCCCGAGAGCCCGAGGTCCTCAGCACCATGGCAACCATCGTCAACAAACTGGGAGGACACATCACCAGCGAGATCCCACAGATCTTTGACGCTGTGTTCGAGTGCACGCTCAACATGATCAACAAGGTCAGAATACTACTA